>CABFWO010004666.1:5725-21353 GCA_902155825.1 Timema genevievae
TTTTTTTTTTTTTTTTTTTTTTTTTTAGCCTACCAAAATATTACCATACAGTAGGATTTTGCAATTAAATAAGGCCTTTAAAACGGGCTTCCTGCCAAAATAAGAGTATAGTTTGGCCACCCTCATGCCAGGATGACGATTGACGTAAAGATTATCCTCGTTTTTTAAATGGAAGCCATCATGGTGCACTTAACTTCACTTAATTTAGAGTTGTCCAAGAGAGAACTTTCCCTTAAGTGAACGTTAAACGTACCAGCCAATCATTTTATGAGCAACGTCGACAGGCTTCATTTGTTTCTTTATACACAGATAACTTCAAACGGTCAAAGTTCGGTGAAAATGTCGCGTAGGCTCTTGTTACACTTTATTTTGTGTATCACTCACTAAGCTTTTATTGCGATTATTTGAAGCCTAATCAGCCCTAAATCGGTGTCTTTGTTTTGCTCTAGTTTTTACGTTACGTTTCGGGGCTGCCACGCACGGGGGGGGGGGGCTGGGTTTTTTTTGTCTGGAATAAAAAGTGAACTGAAACTAATCGCGCCGATTCAAACAAAAGTTTTGAAGGTACAAAAGAATATGTATTTCTCCATAAATCTGAAATCTTCCTGTTTTTAAACCTTATGTTAAATGTTTTCAACACAAGCCAGTCTGATGAAAAATGAAATTTTATTGTTCTTTTTTTTCAATTCAACTAAGCTGCCTGGGAAAAAATGGGAATTCGTTCTGGAAAAAAACCCAGATAATTTGGTAGTAAGGAAATGACAACCCTGTTACGTTACTTTACGCTTTATGAATCCTGATCAGTGATCACACAATGTTTATTTACGTCAGGCTTATCGTGATACCGGTATCAACAGGGTTTGCAACTTGCAAGTATTGTCGAAGTCTTACACAATGTTTCTTTATGTAAAGAGAACGTTACGTAAAGTCTGTTCAGCGTAGGAATTGTTTTCTGAAAGGCCTTTTTTCCTACCAGAAAGCTATTATATAGTAGGATATTGGTAGGAAAAAAGACCTTTCAGAGAGTAATTCCAACCGTAAATGGAGTATAAATGGCATATATAGCACGGTCTCGAGTATTGTGTAGCCTTATACCCAAAGGATTAACTGGAAATGTTCCCCAATGTCACTTGTTTATTTTTGATTATTTTCCTATTGTTTCATTAGAGCGGGTCCCCCTTTCCCCCTTATACTGAAAGACCTGGGAATCTGGTCATTTGTTAAAATGATAGTCTTGTTGTACACTATTTTAGAAGTGGTCTGTTTTGTATGGGGGCTGGTAGGGGGGCGGACAGTTAGTTGGGCGTGTCCCCACCCCCCAGTCTCTTTCTAACTGTGGCGTGTTTTGCGGCGTCGACGGCGTAAACACTGCGTTGCCACGGCTACTGGACAACCCGTTGCCACCACAAAACCGGAAACGAACAATATTACAACTTTTTATTTTTTTCTAAATATAATACACATATTGTGTGTGTGTGTTTCGAGTGACACGTGATGCCATTTGATTGGTCGCTGTTATTATATCTAAGTGCATTAATAGTGAACAGCGAAAATGTTTGCGTGTAATAAAAAGGAAATTGGCTTCTGAGTTTTTGAAACATGTATTTGGTGGCGTCGCGTCCCCTCTGATTCGGTGGGACTTTTGAATAACCTTTGTTTTTCTTCACCCCACTGGATGGTTCTGGTTTTGGGGTTCTTGGCGTTTTTCTTCACCCCACTGGATGGTTCTGGTTTTGGGGTTCTTGGCGTTTTGTTTTTGTTTCATTAATATTTCACATACGTGAAGTTCAATTCAGTTATGAATACACCTTTATAAAAAAAATATTACAGATGTTACTAAAACAAGTTTAATATATTTTATGTCAAGTCATAAATATGTGAAACTCATTTTTGATACCTATGAAATAACACTGATATTAAAGTAAAATTCTATGAGTATTGTCGACAGCAATAATTTATTTTCTAACAATCTTTCCCGATCAAAATCTTACTTTAGCTTGGCGATTGGCTATTCCAGAATGTTTTACCCAGATCATTAGTAAACTAGAGTTGATTTCTGTGACTTGATTTTCATAGGAAGTACAACCTTTGAAAACTGAAAGCTCGTAACTTATGTTGCCGCAATGGCGTAAATGAAAATATTACAACTATGTTTACATTCTTAGTTCGTTTAATATATAATGTAAAGCGAAACTATACATTGATCCATAAGGAAGAACATTAGTCACGATTATCCTGCCTAAAGTGGCAACATTCAGGCCATATAGCGGAAATTATGGAATTTGAGTGTAAATAAATTTTAGTATGGGTCTGTCTCATGTAGCTACGCCTCACGCACACCTACCTTGACACAGCTTCTGTTTCCAGCCAAATCAAAACCGTGCTGCTATCTACACCGACCAAGACCCCATCTCCCTTGGCACAGCTTCTGTTTCCAGCCAAATCAGAACCGTGCTGCTATCTACACCGACCAAGACCCCATCTCCCTTGGCACAGCTTCTGTTTCCAGCCAAATCAGAACCGTTCTGCTATCTACACCGACCAAGACCCCATCTCCCTTGGCACAGCTTCTGTTTCCAGCCAAATAAAAACAGTGCAGCTATCTACACCGACCAAGACCCCATCTCCCTTGACACAGCTTCTGTTTCCAGCCAAATCAAAACAGTGCAGCTATCTACACCGACCAAGACCCCATCTCCCTTGACACAGCTTCTGTTTCCAGCCAAATCAAAACAGTGCTGCTATCTACACCGACCAAGACCCCAATCTCCCTTGACACAGCTTCTGTTTCCAGCCAAATATAAACAGTGCAGCTATCTACACCGACCAAGACCCCATCTCCCTTGACACAGCTTCTGTTTCCAGCCAAATCAAAACAATGCTGCTATCTACACTACCCATGGATATGTACCGTTTGTTTATTTTAAAAACTTTGGCTGTGCCGGATAGTTGCAACTCATTGATCCATAATAAAATATTAAGGAAGCTTTTGATAACTATTTAGATGGTCTTTTTATTCAATGCATCAAATAGGTATATTTCTAGACCTGCCCGGGCGTGTTGAGAGTGGCTTTTCATATCTAGTTCCCCCATTCTACCCACGCAAGTGTGGGTACATTCTCTAGAAACCCCTACTCCTTTAGCGTAGTTAAAATGCGGGCCGCATCGGTGGCTACGTAGGCTTAAACTTGGCGCACATTATGGCGTATGTATCCGCACCGACGCAGAAAATATCGATTTTATTTTGTCCCCTTTTTTTAAGCAAAACAAAAATGTATAAAATGAACGGATGTGACGCGACAGGGACAGATGCGCACGCCAGCCGTGTTTCGAAATGGTCGATTATTTGGTGCTAAGTGTATGTCTAGACTAGGCTGGTTACACACAGAGTCCCAATTCGAGTCTGACTCACCATGAGACAAGTACATATTGTATTTGATAGCACGATGGAGGACCAATATTTTTCACACCGTCGAGTCTAGGCGAGTTACGGGGCGGCCAGACTGAGCGAGCGCGCGAGCGACTAAAATATAAAAAAAAACATGGGTTGTAATGAGAGGTGGCCAGACTGGAGCGACTGAGCGCACACGCTTGAAAGATAGAACTTGTTCTATTTTTCGAGCACGCGCGCTCGACCCGGTAGTCTAGTTTACAGGTGCTAGGAAATATTGTATGTTGGTTCATTGAATGCTAGGAAAACTTCTCATCTTGACATTTTTATTAATATCTATATGTTTAGCACACTTGCTACTAACGGCCTAATTTAATTGGTAAGATCATAAACCATACCTATATGTATATATACATATAACATATATATGTATATATATGTGTGTGTGTTAAAATACTTCAATATTATCAAAGTAGGCCTTTACAAATAAGAATCACCGTTAGCGTGGAGAGAGGATGAGAAAACCACAAAAATAAATAACTTGTTAAAACACCCTTCAGTTCACTAAGCCGAGATTCGTATCCTCCTCGTCAACAACTAACGAGATCTATCTGCTAATCACGCGCTCGCCAGTCTGACCACCCAGTCGCTTGCGCGCTCGCTCGCACGCTTCAGTCTGGCCGAACCCTTAAGAGTCCATGATGCGGCAGATTGCAGATTTTGTCAGTCCAGCCGAGTCAAGAGTATTATTTCCACGTGTTTTTCAAGGCTAACATCATGGACACTGAATACCTCATTGTTCTAGTTCAAGTGAATCCTTCGATTTATAACCCGTCCTATCCCGAACAGCGGGATAGAAATACAGTTTCCGCTATTTGGAAACTAATGTGAAAAACTACCAAAGGTAGTTTCACTTTAAGTGGTTGAATCCACACAAAGCGACGTTTTTCTAGACGTCTACGCCAGCGCCTCTATACAATTGTATTTATAAAAACCGCTAGGACTGCATCCATCTTGCACGAACATTTTGATCAAACTGGTTGACTCGATGACTCGACTCACTAGTGAGTCTCTAGAGTCAGATTGGACTCGACTCCGGGACTCGTTGGTTTGTAACCAGCCTAAAGTAAAACCAGTACTCGTTATCAAGACCAGGGTGTCCACTGACCTGAAAGAACTGGTAAAAGTCAGGACATTTGCTTGGTAAGGTCGAGAAATTTTATCAAATTTCTGGAACTTTTATAGATTCGCTAAAAAAAAATGCTACTTGTATCTACTATAAAATAAAAAAATTTCTTCCAGTAATTCTGTGAATCTCTTTTAACACAGATGAGCACACTGATACTAATTCTCAAAGTCAACATGTGGTTTTCGTGCCGGTCCCCCCCCCCTTCCCCCTCTGCCGTACGTCTGGTGTGGGTTTGAATCCTTGAAAAACAAATTTGAGGTTAACCCCTTAATCCTTTGACTCCAAATAAATTGAAAAATTACATTTAGACACGGGAATCGAAACCCTGGACCGTTGGCTTAGTGTGCCAATGCTCTGCCACTTAAGTTTAAGGCAAAGTCTGTGATGGACGTGTGAATATTATCGGCTAAGAGCTATCATTGATATGAGTCACCGGCGGCTCAGTTGTGGCTTTATGCTGCCAATCCCTGGTCGGCTAATTGGTAACCCGCTTCGGCGGCCGCGTGGTCTAACGCGCTACTTTCGTGTTGAACTAGACTGCCGAAGAAAATTGCCATAATTAGACAAGATAAGAATAAAACAAATGACTTTAAAAGGTAGAGGTCAAATTTAAGTGACTATCGATTCGCTGTTACTCTGGGGAGGACAATTTATAGACAATCAATCCGTAGTTTGCACGTCAACTCGACTGATAAAGTACTCTTAATTCGTTTTACTTGGGTGTTCTATATTTATTCTTTATTTGTTCTACTTTGTGTTCTACACGTGCTCTTTATTTGTCTAACTTCGTGTTCTACATTTCCGCTTAGCATATAAGCCTGGAAAAATCCGAAATAAATCAAACGTGCTTAGGGCCAAGTGTTTATTGACATATATATGCGCTATGAATTTATTTTATATAGTTTACGACGGGTATCTGACACCTTAGCTCAGTCGATAGCATGTCTGCCTACTGAGTTAAGGGTCCCGTGTTCGATTCGCGGTATGGCCGAATATTTATCATGAGTGAAATGTGTGTTTGCCTTTTCATAGTGATAAACTAACGGCTGGGGACTGGATTTTGTGTCTGTTTCAGTCTTAAAGTTAGATTATAAGGCATATGAAGCTACGACAGGCCTAGCAAGCCACTAGTGGAAAGTATATGGATTGAATAAAAAACTAAGGCCACAGATTGGAAACATTATTGATGTAGAGTAAAGTTTACGAGTCGATATGATAAACATATTTGAAAAAACAAAATATGTCCTAACTTTGAACCTTGACCTATAGCGGAGCGCGGTACTCTGTTATCTCAGCACTCCAGGTTCCTATCTCACTCGATACAATTTCTCACTAGTTTTGTACCAAGATTACACATGGCTAATATGACCGTTTATATACGATAAGTTTGGGCTACTAACAATTTTAATTTTATTTTCATTTTATTGCACTAATTGGGTAGGAATGAGAAAAGTAAGATTTTGAATAGCTGTAACCCCATTTGTGGGAATCAAATATGGGAAACAATTTATGTGGAAAAACACCCTTCGATACATTTGATCAAGATTCAAACCCCTGACCCTCCCGTCACTGGCAAACTAGACTGTGTCACTCGTGAACTAGGGAGACTATAATCCATTCACGGTAGGAATTACTCTCTGAAAGGTCTTTTTTCCTACCAATATCCTTCTATATAATAGTTTTCTGGTAGAGAAAAAGGCCTTTCAGAAAACAATTCCTACGCTGAACAGACTTTATTGCCAATGACAATACGTTTGGCCTCGAATCCCCGTCGGGTGTACTGAGAGTGGTGATCCCCGAAATTACTTCCCTACGTCATAAGCTACCACATAAGGGGGGCGGGGGGAAAACGTGATAACTCCCATTTTATGAAAAAATGTGTTACCAGAGATTTCTGATAGCTTACCTATTGAACAAATGATTTTTATAGTCACTCAAGACCTTTGGACGTGCTCCGGTGGCTGCACGGTCTAAGGCGTCACTCTCCCGTTAGACTAGACTGTCGATTACATGGAGATTGGGTTTTGAATACCGGTCGGGTGTACTAAGGGTATTTTTCCCGAAATTGCTTTCCACGCAAATGCAGGTACACTTTCTATAGTTCAACCTTTCTCATCCCTAACTAATTAGTGTAGTTAGTACATATGCGTATAACCTGAACAGTGAAGAGGTAGTAAGACTATATGATAAAAGATAAAACTGGTTCTATGTGATAGTTGTTAATTTGGCTTATGGTGGCATTATACAGATTGACCCACCAGTAATGGAGGCTGCACCTCATTGTCTTAAGCCCGGTCCATATTTGAATCAGATCCTCATCTGCATTATACAGATTGACCCACCAGAAATGGAGGCTGCACCTCATTGTCTTAAGCCCGGTCCATATTTGGATCAGATCCTCGTCTGCATTATACAGATTGACCCACCAGTAATGGAGACTGCACCTCATTGCCTTAAGCCCGGTCCATATTTGAATACAGATCCTCGTCTGCATTATACAGATTGACCCACCAGTAATGGAGGCTGCACCTCATTGTCTTAAGCCCGGTCCATATTTGAATCAGATCCTCGTCTGCATTGTACAGATTGACCCACCAGTAATGGAGACTGCACCTCATTACCTTAAGCCCGGTCCATATTTGAATCAGATCCTCGTCTGCATTATACAGATTGACCCTCCAGTAATGGAGGCTGCACCTCATTGTCTTAAGCCCGGTCCATATTTGAATCAGATCCTCGTCTGCATTATACAGATTGACCCACCAGTAATGGAGACTGCACCTCATTGCCTTAAGCCAGGTCCATATTTGAATCAGATCCTTGTCTGCATTATACAGATTGACCCACCAGTAATGGAGGCTGCACCTCATTGCCTTAAGCCCGGTCCATATTTGAATCAGATCCTCGTCTGCCTTAAGCCGGGTCCACACTTGAATCAGATCCTCGTCTGCATTATACACACTGACCCACCAGTAATGGAGGCTGGATCTCGCTGCCTTAAGCTCGGTCCATACTTGAATCGCATCCTCGTCTGCGTTAAGCCGGGTCCACGCTTAGTATCAGATCCTCGTCTGCCTTAAGCCGGGTCCATATTTGTATCACATCTTCGTATTTTATCTCCGTCGCATATCTTGTAAGTATCAGCTTGGACGGGACCCTGTATCCTCGGCGCGATCTTGAGAGCGATACTCGTATCAGATATCCGCGTCCCGTTTCTATCCGGTATCGCCGTCGCATCAAAGGGAGTTACGAGGTGAAGATACATGTCTGGACGTGCTGCGAACCTAACTCTGTCGCGGGCAAGGAACACACGAATGGCTCACATCAACGATCGTCACAGGACAAGAATCGGCCGAGGTTTCCGTGAGTATCGTCGACACCCGATCCAGCCTCTAATAATGACGGGGATACGGTACAAGTGTGGACCCTCCCTTAGACTCGCAACTACAGTCCAAATTTATAGGAAGGTCCTTATCCGATGACACCAAAAAAACGTTACTAGATCACATTCATGTATTTTCACGTCAAGGCGCGTTCACGTTTAATATATTATGGTATCAATGCCTATCGATGAACACAAATAATTTAGTAAAACGTTATCATTGTTGACCTCGATAAAAAATATACGTCTTGTATTTTCTAAAAGAGCTGTGGTCAGAGTTCCTGGTTACAGATCCAAAGTTCACAGGTTCAATACCTGGCGCGTCCAAATTTTCTGTGAAGCAGTGTGTCGGGAATAGTGTCTACTCAGCCTCGTGAGGACAAATGAGGAGATAATTTAACTGGAAAGTAGCATCTCCTGTCTCGAGGACATGAACGGCTGGAGTGTTCGGACCACACGACGCCCTTTTATTCGCAAAAGTTGGCACTGTCTTCGCCAACAGACAGTGGCCTCTCGGTCGGTATGGCTCGATTGCGGGTTGACTCCGTGAATTTCTACGTGGTAGTTCGCCCTTCGCTAACAGACGGCGGCCGCTCGGTCGGAATGGCTATATTTCGGGTCTACTCCATGAAGTTCTATGTGGTTGTTCACCCTTCAAGGAGCTTTGTTTTTGAAATGATAGGATTGTCCATTTATCGACCAATAACTGTTCAAATCTAGATGTTTAAATATTCACAACTAGTCCATATCCTACCATTATGTATCTTTTGTGACTTTGATGATGAAACCTTTTATCCTGGGTCCTTACCGCTTTCGGGCTGGTAGAGCTTCGAGCAGAGGGGCCTAGAATCGATATTAGGAGAAAGGTTCGTTTCATGTGTTTTATTGCCCATTGGGAGAGTGGGGGGGCACATTTGAAACTTTGATTATTTTAAGACCTCACCCGTTTCGGTGGCCTTGTGGTCTTATTGTTGGGATGTATAGAATGCGAGAAAAGACATGCATTTTTGCGGTTTTTATAGCAAAAATATTTATTGTTCCATTAGAATAATAATCTAATTTTCTTCACAAGGTGATATCAACTGTTGTTGAATAGGCCCTATCCGTCGCGAGCGTAGCATGAAAAGAAAAAGTTGTCATTAAATTCCAGAACACCTTTGACACATATTCAACGACTATTGATATCACCAAAGAAAAAGTTTTCATTAAATTTCAGAACACCTTTAACAGATATTCAACGACTATTGATATCACCAAAGAAAAAGTTTTCATTAAATTTCAGAACACCTTTGACAGATATTCAACGACTATTGATATCACCATGTGACAGGGTGTCTACCATCAGGGAAAATCAGGGAAAACGGGAATTAGCCGGGGATTTTAAGTGATAGGGAAAAAACGGGAATAAGTAGGGAATTTGGTAGATTACAATAAAAATCCGGGAAAATGTGGTTTTACTCAAAATATAAAATATTATAGTAATCACTAAATTAGTAAATTATATGATTCAAGCTGTCGTTTTTTGTTTGTAGTTGTGTAATATATTTTATAATTTCTAGTAAACAAAGTTAATACAAATTTAAAATAACATGTTTATTTAGATTTTGAAAACTTTTTATATTGTTCAGAAAAACGGAGGGTGGGGGGGGGGACAAGACATACTTTTTAGTCGGGAATTTTAGGAAATGATCAGGGGAAATCAGGGAAAAAGTCGGGAATTTCATTGGTCAAGTTGAGTAGACACCATGATGTGAAGAGAATTAAACTCAGTGTTTATACTGAAACAATATTTAATTTATTTTGACCAAAAGTTTTGATATAAAAACTATAAAAAAACACTGACTTTTCCTCGCGCCCCTTACAGCCTTCCGCCTTGAGTCAGCGGTCAACAACCTTCGGCCCGCCAACTTGTTTTATCTGGCCCGCAAAAGATTAAGCAAACAAACGACGTGTTCTTAAAAATAGACAAATGACCATAGGATAAATATAAGGTTAAAATTTTTAGATCTAAATATTTTTTTAAAAGCTGGGCCATTTAATTTTCTTCCCTCGTGATATCAAAAAGGTTGTTGACCCCGGGTCTAAGACGTCACTCTCTAAATAAAGGTGGAATGCCAGGCCTCCACCGTGGTTCGGATCCCACGTTAAACTGTAGGTCCTCAATTTCATCTCGCAATCACCCTACCATTACTTATTAGCGTGAGTGCGTATAACCCGAACGGGTAGTAAGACGCGGTGCTAATAATAATAATCTAAACAGACCACGCTGCCGGTGACGGAGAAATCGGGGCTTGAATCCCGACCGTATTTACTGAGGTTTTTTACACTCCGAAAATGCAGGTACCATGGTGGCTACAGACAGGGAAAACCTGGAAAAGTCAGGGAATTTTTGGATGACAGGGAAATATCAGGGAATTTAACTAAAAATAAGGAAAAGTCAGGGAATTAAAAAATATGTCTAAAATATCCCATTAATTTCGCAACTAAACAACAAAGCAAATGTTAATAATACCTAAATAAAATAACATTTTAATTTTTTAAATAACTGATAAAACTGTTTATGTTTAGTAGATACAAACTTTTTTAAATATGTGATCAATAATAAATAAAACAAGTCATCATCCACCATTAAAACTTGAAAAAGTAGTCAGGGAAAATTGAAAAATGTTGCCTGGTAAACCTGGAAAAGTCAAGGAATTTTGTAAAATATGTTTTGTAGCCACCCTGAGGTACATTTGATATAAGTTCAACCTTTCTGATCACTAGCACACTAACTAGCACAAGTAGTATAGATGCGTAAAACCCGAATGGGAAATTAAACACGGTGTTAAAAGAATAAAGCTTGCGCCGCGCCGCTGAGAAGAAAATTCTATTGTCTGCTCGTTATGAAGTCAAATGCTGCAACAACTATTACAGTGCGGAGCGCCTCGACGCGCGAAAAACGGCTTGGGGCATTTCCTTGCCAAAAGCCTCGAAGTTTCTAGATAGTAATTATTTCCTTTCGGTCCTTGGCGGTGCCCCCGTTTGGGCGGCAAACTTGAGGACCCGCATCGTCGTAGCCTGTTTCTGTTGATGGCGTGATAGACGTCCATGTTGATCAGTGTTGCCAACTGTACGATCTGGTTACTACTTTTGATATAATTTCAGCACGTGTACAATCCAATTTTAGGGTATTTTCTAAAAGTAATATCCTGTGGCCCTGCTATAAAGTAACCAATTTTACAAACATATCCTTTTTTTTTAATGAAAATCGGTGGGTTTATCAATATAATGTCGGAAAATAATATCCTACCGGTAAAAAACAATCCATTTCAGGTCCTTGCACTATCGCTAGAAACTATAGAGTTGGCAACACTGATGTTGATACAGGCAGGGTCATATATCCTGATTCGCTTATGCGCCTTATTTTATTACCCTTTTTACTTTTTCGGTTTAAAAAAAATCTATTTGCAAATGGTTACAACAATTTTACATATCAAAGTTTTTTCGCGACCCAGGGCTTGGGAACCTCGTGGTGACTTTTATAACCGCCATAATGTGTTCTTCCTAACATGATCCGTCCATAGCTTTATTGCCCAGAAAGCAAAAAAAGCACTGACCCTAGTGCGTTGTGTTTGTGTTTTTAGATTTGTGTTTTCAGTTGTGTCGCGCTATTGTGTTAGTCTGCGTGTTCCCACGGTGTTTGCTTTGTTCTCTACACGTGCTCGTGTTTTATTATTATGGTTTTCTCTAACTATTACTGTTCACGCACACAATTATGTGGTTTCGTGTGACATAAATATCTTGTATATTGCTAAGTGAGCTTCGATAGTGATATTCTTGTTTTGTGCTGACCGTTCAGGGAATCGGTAGCGTCTAATTTTCATAGAAAGAGCCTTTTAGATTACATCTTCTGAATCTAATTATCATCGGCTGACTAGTCAATTTCGAAGGTAGCGCCTTAGACCATGCGGCCACCAAAGCGGATGTCGTGTTTATTATAAACCATTGTTGATAATACTGGCTCACAAATATGCGGTTTCGTCAGCGTTTAACCGTGACCCCCGGCATTATTTTCGCGGAACTTTGAGAGGTCGTGACCCGCAGTTCAAAAACCTGGCTTCTAGATAGTACAGAAACTATTTTTTGTGCAAAAAAAATTGACCGCGTTTACTATATAATTATTGCCATTCTATATATCGTTGCATCAAGTAGTCGACCTGAAAGTGGCCAATTGTTATCTTATTTCATCATGTGGCCATTTGCTCGATCGTTACATCATGTACCCAACTTGAAAGTGGCATATTGCCCGATCGTAGCTTCATGTACCCTACTTGAAAGTGGCATATTGCCCGATCGTTACATCATGTACCCTACTTGAAAGTGGCATATTGCCCGATCGTTTCATCATGTACCCAACTTGAAAGTGGCATATTGCCCGATCGTTACATCATGTACCCTACTTGAAAGTGGCATATTGCCCGATCGTTACAATCATGTACCCAACTTGAAAGTGGCATATTGCCCGATCGTAGCTTCATGTACCCAACTTGAAAGTGGCATATTGCCCGATCGTTACATCATGTACCCTACTTGAAAGTGGCATATTGCCCGATCGTTACATCATGTACCCTACTTGAAAGTGGCATATTGCCCGATCGTTACATCATGTACCCTACTTGAAAGTGGCATATTGCCCGATCGTTACATCATGTACCCTACTTGAAAGTGGCATATTGTCCGCTCGTAGCATCATGTACCCTACTTGAAAGTGGCATATTGTCCGCTCGTAGCATCATGTACCCTACTTGAAAGTGGCATATTGCCCGATCGTAGCATCATGTACCCAACTTGAAAGTGGCATATTGGCCGATCGTTACATCATGTACCCAACTTGAAAGTGGCATATTGCCCGATCGTAGCTTCATGTACCCAACTTGAAAATGGCATATTGGCCGATCGTTACATCATGTACCCAACTTGAAAGTGGCATATTGTCCGTTCGTTGCATAATTGTAGGCCTACTTCGATTTTAACACTTTATTTACTTCATTATTCAACTTATAAACTTTTCATTAATTAGCATATTAATAAATAGTAAAGCACAATTCTAAGTCCCAAGATTGTAATTTTTAATATGACTGTATTTACTACGGCGTGAACTATAACATTGTTTGGGGTTAAAAGAAAACTCAGAAAAGATAAGAGAAAATCCTATGTCCGTGTCTTGGTTGTAAAGGTTTCAAGCATGAAGCCCTAGATATACTTTTATATAATACATGGACCCTGCTAAATTTTCAATTTTTTTTAATTTTATTTTTTCTAAAGAAACCCCATAATTTTGTTGGCATTTCAAGTTAAGAGTTAGTGGTCGTTGATGCTCATTGCTTACATGACATATCAATAACTTGCATGATCACCTAGTAGTAATTTGATGACGCATCACCAATTAGGTGCCTTAGTGTAACAGGAATTATGCACTTATTGTGCTTACGTCAGGACCTGATGTTCGTGGGTTCAGTCCTAGCCGGGGTCGATGGATTCTTCTTGGAGCGATAAACATCCGTAGCATAACTTCTTCGGAGGGAAAGTAAAGCCGTCCCTCAGTCCCATGTCGATTGTAGGATGTAAAAGGACTTTAGAAGGTATGTGAAAATACCTTTCCCGGAAAAATATTTAGGTCATCTCGTTCTCGCTTATAGAAATTATTGTGGCAGATATAATCAATCAGTTGGTTCAAAAAAGCGCACGATAAGTAACTCAAATCAATATGCACTTATAGGGGCTGTCGGAATGTAATATATTGGAGATTATTCATATCCATGCTACACTCCACTTTTCATAAGAAGGGCCTTATCTTACAGATAGAAAAGTCACTAGATCTACTTTAGTGTATTCATACGCTAAGTCATGTGATCTGCATGTTGCCACTTTTGATTGATATGTGAATAAGTATGAAGAAACACTAATATGGTGAAATTTTATCAATTTTGGCCGTAAAAAATCTGTTTTGTATTTTTTAAAAGGATCTTCCAATGAAATGCAGCCTAGGTTGGTTTAATTCTTCTTCTTTTTTTATCGCCGCGTCTTACTACCCATGCGGGCTATACGCTAATGGGCTAGGAATGAGGAAGGTTGAATTAGAGTAGGTGTACCCGCATTTGAGTGGATGTATTGGGGAAACCATTTAGGGAAAACCCAACTGTGATTTAACCACGATCTCCCCGTTATCGGAAGTTTAGTTTATTTCGAGAGTAACGCCTTAGACCATGCAACCACCGAAGTGAGTAGGTGGTTTAATTCTAAATCGTGTGTTACTGCTACATGTTTAAAAAATACACGGAATAATAATTGTAACTCAAGTAAATTGATTAAATTTATAATCTTTCTTTTGTTGAATAAAGTCACAATATTATATATGTCGAGGTGGTTTTTTAAGCCCACCGTATTGTTCCTAGTCGCCGAGAAAAAACCCTTTTCCCTTTTAGAATATACTATACTCCATTCACGGTAGGAATTACTCTCTTAAAGGTCTTTTTTCCTACCAATATCCTACTATATAATAACTTTCTGGTAGGGAAAAAGGCCTTTCAGAAAACAATTCCTACGGTGAACAGACTTTACTCCTAAAGGTGGGAGTGTAGGGAACTCGAGAAAATGCCATCGTTTTTCCACTTTTTATAGCAAAACATTTATTCGTCCAAAATAAATCAAACATTTCTCCAGTAGAAACAGAGAGTTTAATCTTCTACAGATGGTGATATCAACAGTTGTTGAATATCTGTCAAGGGTGTCCTGGAATTTAATTACAACTTTTTCTCTTCATTTAAAAAAAGTTTCTTATCTAATGCCGTTATGCTCATGACAGATATTCAACAACTGTTGATACCCGCCTCGGTGGCGTAGTTGGCTAACGCGCTAGTCGTGTTGAGCTCGACCGCCGAGGACGGGGAGATCGAGGTTCGAATCTCGGTCGGGTGAACTGGGAGTGGTTTTTCCTAAATGGTTTTCCACTCGTCCTCCACGCAAATGCGGGTTCACTTCCTCTAAATTCAATCCTCCCCATTCCTAATCCATTAGCGTAATTAGTACTTAACCGTATAACCCGAACGGGTAGTAAGACGCGGTGCTAAATAAATACAACTGTTGATATCATCATGTGAAGAAAATTAAAGTAAATGTTTGCACTGAAACAATATTTTTTTTATTTTGACAAAAAAAAGTTGCTGAAAAAACTGCAAAAAAACTGGCATTCTCTTATTAAAACCATTTATTTTTAAAACCTTCCATTAAATTTTTGTTAGGGTTATCATATTTTCTATGTGTTTTTATTGTCAAGTGCTGTCCAGCAATTTTGGGAAATAACTTTTTTTTAACCAACCTAATTGCATATTTTGAAAAATATGTTTACAACGAAAGTGTGTAATTTCATGAAGCAACATACGCCAATCCTTTGCGATTTATTTAAGATCCCGTCGAATGAAGTGTTTTCTTTTTTCTGAAATGAGTTTTTTGAGTTTGATATAACTTGTAAGCTTTACCATCGAGTAGCCCCCAAGCCTTACCGGTTGATGACCCGTTTGCGTGTGGCTCTGAAAAGTTTGTTTCGGTGACCATGGTAACCGCACCTAACTTCCCCTCCTTTCCCCCTCCCTTCCCCCCTCCCTTCCCCCTCCCTTCCCCCCTC
>CABFWO010004666.1:21522-60463 GCA_902155825.1 Timema genevievae
CTTGCTTTTACATCTTTTATGATCGGCTACTCATGAAATATTTAGAAAACAAATGAATGTATGATAGCGAAAGGTCTGAATTGCTTGCCCTACCTCTTTCCACAAAACCCCCTCTTTTATTACTCCCCCTCTTCTCAACCTCCCCCCTTTATCCCCCTCCCAAATCATTCCCGATGTCTGTTTCTACATCGAATCGTAAGGTTGTTGTGTAGTTTTTTTTTCCGCCCGCCTGGTTATCGATCTAATATCGACATACTTTGTTCTGGCTTAATATTGTTTGAGCCTGGGAGGGAAATTATTTTTCTCTTTTAAAAAAAAATCGGAATTAATACTACGTTCGGGAAACGCGTCATGTTGAATTTGAATAGGGCAAACATTAATTAAGATAATGGAGTAGGTTTGAGGGAGGTAAAATTTACTCACATTTTCTTGGGGGGGAGGGGGGTGTTAGAGGGTAGGAAATAATTTTTAGGAAAACACCCCGATTAGGATTCGAACCCCGTCGCCGTCAATCCAGTCTAACACGGGGTTGTCGCGTTAGAACAATGTGGCCACCGTTTCGGGTGGCTTTTGAATTGAATAAGTCTCCTCAACAGAAAAAATTTATACAATTTCGCTTACCGATTTGTTGTTGTTATTATTATTATTGAACCCCCTATATATTATTTAAAAAATCCATACCGGGGAAGAAGGTTTGAGTCCAGATATTTATCGACTGTTTGCTAAACAAACCTTTTCAAGTTTTTATTTACAAACAATTTTGGCATTTCATCTAGCTTACTCTCCACGTGTCTCAAAGATCCCTGTAACTTGGACTAAAGGCTTGATGTTTCATCTAACTTACCCTCCACGTGTCTCAAACATCCCTGTACCCTGGAATGTAGGCTTGACGTTTCATCTAACTTAACCTCCACGTGTCTCAAACATCCCTGTACCTTGGACTAAAGGCTTGACGTTTCATCTAACTTACCCTCCGCGTGTCTCAAACATCCCTGTACCTTGGACTAAAGTCTTGACGTTTCATCTAACTTACCCTCCACGTGTCTCAAACATCCCTGTACCATTGGAATATAAATATATCCCTTCATTCTGGAATATAAACATATACCTCTACCATGGAATCTATATGTGCTTGCCGTTCAGAGCTGCCCGCCAGTTTTTTGGGAAACTATTCTCTATGTTCACTAAGCTATCTGATTACATGTTTTCAGTTTCATTGTGGGGATTCATGCAGATAATGAAATTTGAAAGTGATATATCATAACAAATATGACGCATAAATAATGGAAATGCACCATTTAAAAAAAATAAAAACCTTTAATGATAAAGTAAGCCTGCATAGACAACGTGATACATTTTTATAAGGAGCTATCAGATCAAAAGTAAAATAAATATGTCTACATCCCAGGCGATAAAATATTAAATAGTGTGGTTAGTGATTATACAATAATACCATTATTTGTATCTTTTTATACTACTACAAGCGGACCCGACAGACGTCCTGCCCGAACGTAGGCTTTTCGTTTGGGTGGCATAATTGATTTCGATAATAAAACAAATACTATGTGATCATCACAATTACAAATTCACAATGAACTCCAAATTAGTGAGTTACACAAATATTACAAATTCAGTGTTTGTCAAACAACATACAAAATTAAACATCTTTTCATTTTTGGCATTTCGCCCACAACTCCACAAATATCAACTGTATCGAAAAAAAATTGAGGCTACATGTTCTGATATGCAAAAATTAAAAAAAATCCCTATAAAAATAAATCCTAGAACCAGATTGCAGCGCTACCTACCGGGTCCAATTGTGAATCTAAACCATCCACGGACACACTCAAACACACACAAAATTTCATCAAAATTGGTCCAGCCGTTTAGGAGGAGTTCAGTGACATACACACGTACAGAAGAATTATATATATAGAAAAGCTACATGGATCACTCACTCACTCACTCACTCACTGACATTAATGTTTACCCACTTCCAGATGAGCTAGAAACTTGAAATTTGGCAAACTTATAGCTTATAGCCTGTAACCGACGGGAAAATTCCAAAAAGTTTTTAAAAAAACTCTGAAAAAAAAATCAAAATGGCGGAACAACTTTAAAGTCTGTGTGGACCTTTCTTTGGAGGTCTCTTGTGGCTAAATGGTAAGACATATCAAAAAACGGATTGCACCAGTAGCTACGGGTTTGGCGAGATTCACAAGTTTGGTCCTATTACTTTTTGTCGTATCTCCATCGGTTATAACTTAGATAGAGCTAGATTTTTTTGATTTTAGGTAAATTTTGCACATTTTCCACATTTTTTTTTAATTTTCTGACACACTTATGGGACAGCTAGACTCATAAAATTTGGCAGGTATATTGGCACATCCAATTGCCATAAATGTGCCAAATTTAATTATTCTAACTGCCCTATAAGTATGGATAAACTAAAATAGTCTGTGAAAAATACAATACAATACCGGTAACTTTGAGTTGTTACCTTCAAAACAACGCTTGAATTACATTAGTTTTATATATATATATATTTGTATATATGTGCGTATGTATGTATTTTTACTATTTGGAGTGGCCCTCCAACAATTTTTTGAAAAATGGTTCACTCCAGAAGCTATGAGTAGTCTTCGCCTTGATTTTTTTTATATTAGATTCTTTTATAAGCCATTTAAAGTGTTCCTCACCGATACATTTTTTAAGTTTGGATGCCTCTCGAAGCTATTTAGAGTAATACTTATCTTAATTACAAAAATTAGATACCTCTAGAAGATAATCTTTGAACTGGTCACAGACAAAATTTTGAAGATTAAATTATTTGAAAAACTAGGCTATTTGTGGTGGTCCTCGCCTGAAAATTCTTCAAAATGACATGCATCTAGAAGGTATTTTGAGTTGTCCTCCCCTAGACATTTTTGAAATTTGAATGACCTTGGAAGATATTTAGAGCTTTCCTCCCCTGACTTTTTCTGCCAGTTAGATGCCTCTAATCTAGTAGTTATTTGAAGTGGTCTTCTCCGGCAAATATTTTACAATAAAATGCATCTAGAAGTAATTTGGAGTTGGATTTAAGTCCATCTTACAGCTTTCATATTCGATAATCAAAGGATTTGAAATATATCTGGGGGGGATTTATTCAGGAGAGGAGCAAATTATTTCCAGGGGGGCAAAGTCCCCCATAGTTCCGCCGCAACTACTGTTCACACGTACTCTATATTCGGTATTCGTGAATTAACTGCTCTCAGACGATTATTAGACTTCTTTGATGTGTGGTAGTCTACCGTCTCTAGTGGAACAATGTTCGTCACTCGCTATGCGCAACAAATATTCGTACGTGAAAACGAATATTTTTTCCACACTTGCCCGAGTCATGTTGACAATTGAATGAACGTGGACGAATAACGCACGTGTGGACCCGGCTTAAGAGGTACCTGCACTTAACAAGATACAAAATTGTATAATGTATCTGTGTTGTATTTTATTTCTAAAATTTGAACTTTAATTTTGTTTTTTGTATTAATTTTCTAACTTTCGCAGGGGGGTCAACTGAGCATTTGACCCGCCCCCCTCCCCCTGAATCTGCGCCTGTAAAATATACCCTTTATATAAATGTGTGTATGTGCCATTTGCATAGTTTATATTAAATACCGTAAAAATAACCGATAAGAATGTATGTCTTTAGTAGCCGTTAGGATTGTTCTCGAAAATATTTAATCAATTCGAAAACTGAAAGAAGTGCCATTCATCAAGAAAAATTCAAAAAAGGTTAAGCCTTTTTTTTTAATCTGAATTTTATACTAATAAAAGTTTTGTAGCCACCCTCTTTATTCATTTGGCCCAAAAATAGTTTTCGTAATAAAAACTACAAAAATACTGAGCTTAACTCGCACACCCTTCCACTGCGATCTTTAAATAGCAGGCTTTGTATATAAAAATAAAAGTTACTTGAACTAAGCACTCGGAATTGAACCCCTGTCCCCTCAATATTTGGCCGCGTGTATTTTCCCCCATCAAGGTCAAATCATCCTGTGATCCCCACACTGGTCACTATGAAAAATTACATTTCATGCTTCTTAAGAATACTCTGAACCATCTTGTGATCATAGGTCCCGGGTTCGATCCCCAGTCCTTCCAGATATTATTTGAAGCAAAGGAAAAAGTCAGGGAAAAGCTAGGGAATTTTATTAAATTTCTGGAATTTTTACATTTTGTTTATAAAAGGCCTCATATTTTGATTCACAGTAGTCAAAATAACACTTTTCTTCCAGTTAATCCCTACCTGGAATCACTTTCACACCATTGTCCCTGTTGAGCAGACTTAATATCACTTCTCAAGGTCAACACGTGACTTTTGTGTCTTTCCACCCTTTTGTCAAAGTTGAGTCATGGTTATTTACATGCGCTAAATTTGATTAGACCAACATTTTAAGTAGAAGGAACTAAGAACGACTCTGTCTCACAACTATTTTAAATCGTTCTTGCTTGAGGCAACATTTTAATGGCTCAATACAGTTTTACTGAAATCTATTTTTAATTTATGATATTCCATTTCCCTGAGGCAGAAATCTTTTAATCACCTTATTGAGTGATACAATTTCAGAATGTGCTTGTATCTAGAAAAAAAACTCAATAATCTATAATCTTAAAAAAAATATTTTTGTAATATACTTAATATTTATGTATAGTGGTCTCGAAAAAAGTAAATTGGATCTGGAAAAACGGGAAAAGTCAGGGAATTTAAAAATATAGTTTGGCTGGACCAATCAGCTACTTGAATGAAAACTTAGAAAATTTAGATCAACGGTCGGTTGATAGCACTATATCCGTCGACAGACGATTGGTGCTCGGTCGGTATGGTTCGATTGCGGGCCGACGCCGTGGAGGTTCTTTTAGTGCTTTCTCAAACAGCCATTTTCAACTCGGGGTCACATAGAACGAGGCACTAAATCAAGGAAAATTGTCACTTTTTTTACAGAGACTTTTGTTTAAAAAAAAAGTAAGATTGTTTTTAAAAGCTTAGTGACTAAAAATTTTAATAGTGGTGTTATTTAAAAAAAAACAGGTTGATCATGAATTTTCATTTTTATTCCTCAAATTTTTTTCTCTCCCCCCCCCCCCTAAACTCTCATGGTACAACGGTTGAAAAACGCTGCTCTAAAGTTTCAGAACGAAAGGGAATTTCTTCTGGAAAACAGAATTTTTGTAGTAGGCCATCTTGTGGCAACCCTGCTCTGTATTCTTGAGAGGTAAACCAATTCCTAAGTGGTAGATAAGATATCCCGTTTGATGACAAGAAAGTAAACCCTCTGACAGATAATGAACTCGCATTATCGTTTTCTCTGCCATACTATACCAATAGGACCTCCTACCCACCCCCCACCCCCTCTGCCCGGTTATGTTTCACCTCTCTTCCTTGATAGAATGAAACGCCCATAATTTTCTAAAACTGCGTTCTACCGAGAACTGTCACAAAATGTTAGGTTCTGAAGCTAAATAGTTTGTAGTTTTCTCGGCCTACGCAAAGGAAGGGTCGCATGTATTTGTAATGAATCAATTTTTGGTGTGGGTGTGGTTGGTTGTTTTTTCCCTCGTTTTTTGTGAATTCATAACTCGATATGGTTCAATCACTGGAAGTAGCTGCTAGAATTTTTTTAATAAAATGTTATCAGCCGGTCTGGGATTTTGATGACATAATACTTTCTCATATCAAGAGAAAGTATTTTGATCTAGAAAAATTATATCTCGAAATTATGACGAATTTTAACGTTTTATGCGAACACGACCCCCCCTCCCCCCCAAAAAAAGAGTGTATTTTACAGTTCTGTTTGCCCCTGACTACAAATACTAAACATTTTGATGGATTTTGTTCAAACTTGGCAATATATACCACAACACTTTTTCTTTCCCTAGCCCCTCAGTTAATATAATTTCATGATGAATAATTTTTTTGACCTCCAGATTTGTTGAAAATGTTTCATAACAATTTTGTTTAAAAGGCATGTCTAGGATTCTATTGACATGGCAAATAATACTGTATAGTTAGTTTTCGGGCAAACGTTTTTTTAAGGGTTTACTGATGGGAAAGTTTTGACATTTCTAAATATTTGGAAAATAGCTCTAACGATTTTGTTCAAAATGTATATCTGTAGAATGTTTGGTAAGACAACTAACAATGTATGGTTGTTTTTGGGTTAAAAACTCATTTATGTGTAGTTTACTGATGACTGATATTTCAAAAGTGAAATATTTTAAAATACATTTAACAATTTGGTTCCATGTGGTTATATTGGAGTGTTAAACATAACACACAACATTGTTTATACATGTCCTTGGGGTAAAAAATCATATCTGATTTTTCATTAAAAAAAACTTGAAATAGTATACAAATGGCATTTAACAATTTGATTCCATATGGGTTTCTTCCTAGTGTTGACATAAAAAATCGCTGTTTACTGGTTTTCCGTGTAAAAAATCATTTATGAGTAGTTTACTGATGACTGACTTTCCAAAAACTTAAAATATTTTTAAAAATGGCCTTAAAACGATTTGGCTATGGGTATCTTGGGAATATTTGACATGACAAATAAATAATATTGTTTACTTGGTTTTGGATAGGATTGGATTAAGGGTCATTTGTTGTTGATTGATATTTTGAAAATTGTTATAGCGATTTTGTTTGAAATGTATATCTGGGGTAGATTAGGATTTTGGTAGAATTTTGATGGGTTTTTTTAATTTTGATTATTTAAAAAATGACTTTAGCAATTTGTTTCAAAATTGGTATCAGGGGACAATTTTACATAATCACTAATGTATCCTTATTTATTTAAAATAAATTTGGCATAGTTTATTTATGATCTTATGCAGAAAATATGACTTTTTTGAAAATTGCGCTTGAAAATTGAATTCAAAATCAGAATTTGGGGAGTTTTTCATAATAAATAAAACTTTTTTTTTCTCACAAATGACATGATTTTAGGTTAGTTCACAAATAATTCATTGTTTAAAATTTAAATTTTGTTAAATATATTTGAACAACTTTATTTAAAATTTATGTATAAAGTGTGATTATTGTGATTAACAAGCCAATGTTTGTTTTTATGGGTAAAACATACTTTAGGATAGTTTACTCAAAACATATTTTTGGAAATTTTGTTTGAAGCCATAATAAATAATATGAGAAAGTTTGTGTGATTTGTCTTTTTTTCTCTCGCTCTCTCCAGACAATACTCATATGGTACAAACACTCTGTTCATGATCCTATAATTGTAGAAAAGTACATTTTAACGCTCAGTTTTGGTCATTTTTAATATTTGGTAATATTCTCTTGGTTTGCGTCATTTAAATATACACCAAGGCATCCAAGTTGAAATGAAAAGATAATATAGGCCATGAACTTGGTATCATCCTTTTTACTTGTTTGGTTGTAAAACACACATTCCTGGTGAGACTGCAATTATAATGGGGGGGAGGGGGGAGCTATTACTTCTGAAGCAATTATTTGTGAATCATTATTATATTTAGCAGAATGCAAGAATTTAGTTAGTCTTTCTATTGAATCTACATGTGAAAACGCTTATTTGATTTAGTCTTATGCATTTATTACAAGTTTTTGTTCATATTTTAATGTTAATTTTTGAAAATTTGAAATAATTTATTTATCATTAATAGGTCATTTCATAGGCTATTTTTGATCATCAAAATCCTGGTGCTGGTTATTAGTGCTATAAACGGAAAACGTGTTTTCTGGGAAATCTTGAAAAATTGTTTAATTTTATAAAATTTTACCCCCATTTGGGGCGGAGTACCTTGCGTTGCGAGATCGGGGAGTCTCTTGTCCGGACCAACATGGCCAATGGCGGCGGTGCTTCTCTCGACGATCAATGGCGGCAGTGGTGGGGTCCTAGGTAGCGTGACACGACGCTCAGTCTTCGTGCCGTGGCGCCGTAAAGGCTACACGCGCCGCGGACGACGACGACGACGCTAAGGGGTGGAAGGGGTTTGGTTCTTCTCCCGTCGCTACCCGCCCTAGAATATNTCTATCTCTCACAAAACTCAAAAATTCTCTGTGGGTCATTATTAATTCGTCGGTTTTTTTTAATAAGTTTTGGTCTGACTGAACTGCAAAAAAAAATAAAAAAAATAGAGAGCTATTGTTAAAGTCACGGAAATAAAACTTAAGCAAGTGAGTAATTTTTTATACTTTTACCTATTCACTTTAAAAAAATTGTTAGCTACTCTCTCACTACACATTAAATTGAAGCTTACTTTTATATTTTTAAGTTATCTACTAAGTCTAAAGAAGTTTTCACTATATCTAATAATTTTAATCATAATTAATGAATGGATTTAATCTGACCTACCGAAAGGAAATATCCTCACATTCTGGTATTTCTTATATGAATGGAAGTTAAGAAGCTTCAAACCCAGTTTAAACATTCTAAAATTATGATAGAATGTTGTGACCTTAATAAAACAATGTTTATTTGTTTGAGGAAGCCTAGACCTGCTTCGGTGGCTGCACGGTTTAAGGCGTCACTTGCGCAATAGACTAGACTGCCTATGACGGGCAGATCAGGATTCTTAGGAAATGCGCGACGTTCTATTAAATTTGATTGATCACAATTTTTTAATACAGTGAAATTTCCCTTAACGGACACCTTAGAATGACGGATTTTTCTTTATAACGGACAGTTTAGATTTACCCGGCATATAAAATTGGTTTTTACGGTAAAACAGCTTTCCGATAACGGACGCGGATACTTAGAGAGGCATATTTATCAGGGTGTCTACAATCAAGGAAAACTGTAACTAGCCGAGAATTTTAAGTGGTCGGGGAAAATCGGGAATAAGTCGGAAATTTGTTAATTTACAACAAAAAATCCGGGAAAATGTTGTTTTAATCAAAATATGAAATATAACAATCATTAAATCAATAAATTGCAACAGGATTCACACTGGATATTTTTGTATCTGTGTAAAATATTTCATAAATTTCTAATTCCTAGTAGACACATTTATTTACATATTAAAACTTATTATGAATAGATTAATGGAAAAAAAAAGAGGGGTCTAAGGGTGTGACATACTGTTGAGTCTGGAATTTTAAGAAATGATCAGGGAAAAAGTCTGGAATTTCATTGGTCAAGTTGAGTAGACACCATGATTTATGCATACAAATCTCGAAACAGCGGTCAAAAATGGAAATCACCCATACATAAACGGTAATTGTAGGAATGTCATTGTCTTCCGTGAAATGTGAGCAGTCCTACCTTCCCCCTCTAGTGACTAAGGTACTTCAGGGGCTTCCTCTTTATCCGAACCATCCGTTTAGTCTGTGCTCGTGGGCACATAATAATACTACAGTGTACAGTATTTATTTATTTGTCATAATTATCCTGCATACATTACTGCACAATGTTGTAATTAGATGGTTTTAATTAATATCCACAGTATATTGGTTCATAAAGATTAAACTGTTCAAGCATCATCATCATTATTATTTTAAAATATGTAATTTTCCAAATAACGGACACTTCTTAATAACGGAAATTTTTTATCCTGGAAGGTGTCCGCCGCTATCACGAGATTTCACTGTATTGGGTTTGATAAATAAATTAACGAAAATTCGGACGATGTCGTTTACTTAATCAAAAGCAGACTAGTAAAGTTTAGGTAACACTTTTACAGGAACATTCTTTGAATTACCACCTTGTTGGCGTGAACATTATTTTTAACTAACCAGTTTCTTGATAACCGCGCGTGTTTTGAATGTCTCAAAACTCCGTTGTCTCAAAACTCCATCATCCACCATTGAAACAGCAAAAAAGTAGTCAGGGAAAATTGAAAAATGCTGCCTGGAAAACCTGGAAAAGTCAGGGAATTTTGTAAAATATGTTTTGTAGCCACCCTGAAATACAAATTTTTTTCTTCCATTTAATACTCACACCACTAATCTATTTTAACACAGCTGTCCCTATCGAGCCTAGTAATCTCAACTCTCAAAATCAACATGTGATTTATGTCTCGTCTCTCCACAGCTCTACGCATTTCTCTATCCAAAATTGTGGCATGGCTACGCGCATGTGCGAGAATTTGATTTACATTGCAGGAAGAAGAAACTGTATATAGCCCATCGCTTTGGACTGAAATTATCTAACTCCGTCATAAAGTGACAACAATTTAACAATGTTTAGGTGTCTAAAAAATACTATTACATTAAGTTTCGATCATAATAAAATAAGGTTTTTAATACATAGCGGCTGAAAAACATGGAAATGGGCTCTGGAAAGTCAGGTAATTTTAAAATACCCGTTTTTAAGCCTGTATTTGACAGGCTGGTTTAACGTAAACTGAGTATTCTATGTCAGAAGTCGGTAAAAAAAAATCCTATCCACTGATACCTTATTCATCGCTGTAGGCTTTGTATTAGTTGAGAAAAAGGGATGTTGACAACAGAAATAATATCTAAAGCCTGTTCATCGTAGGAATTGTTTTCTGAAAGGCCATTTTCCTTACCAGAAATATATTTTATAGTAGGATATTGTTAGGAAAAAAGACCTTTCAGAGAGTAATTCCTACTGTGAATGGAGTATAGGATAGTTTGGCTGGACATAAGGTTATGGTCATTTGAAAATAACAATTTATTTCTTAGATTTTTTTGAGTCTCTGAACATTTTGACAAGGAATTTAACACGTGGTGGAATAGGGCGGTTATCTTCTAGGAAAAGAAAGCCATTATTAATGGCCCAGCCCATTTTAAGAAACGCCGACCAGATAAAGGAAGCCAGCGTCCGCTTTGTTTGGGTGTGCCGTTAGGAAAGGCTGGGCGGATATATCGACACAGCGTGAAGCACTGGTATAATAAAAACATCGAGATGTCGATATTACGATTTTGGATTTAGCTATTGTCGTCCTCCGTGATGTATTCGTGCACCAAGGTCACAGACAAGAAACAGACTCTCAACCTTACGGGGGTTTCGCTGCGCTTCCAGCTTGAGTCCTTCAACACTGGGCTTCGCTAGTGTCGCTGCTGGGTGATGATAGGACTAACCTCAGCGATCCTGGTGGTGAAGGACTCAAGCTGCCAAAAGGAGCGCAATCATTTTAACCGGAAGGTTGAGTTTCTTGGTATATTATTTGTCTGTGACCACGATATTTCATGGATAACGATGCCTCACAGTACGCACTATAGTGCATTGGACGATATACCGTGATGTATCGTCTACCACAATATGTATGTTCGATCCTGACCTACAATAGTTGTGGCCTGATGTGTTTAAAGGACCTTCATAGGTTTTTTTTTGTTTTCACATTGCTTAAAGTAAGAACTTAAGTCACTAATCATAAGCTATATTTTTATTCTGTCAACTAGGAGTTGCAATGCTGCAATTTGTTATTTTGTGTCCTAATTTAGATGTATGAATAAACTTTGCAAGAAACGCAATACATACTTTAACTACTTCAATTCCGCACACGATGTACCCTCCTTCGCTGTCTACCATCGAGTGAGCGCCAATGCAGATTACTAACAATGTTAATTGTGTGACATAGCTTTACGATAGCAATACACGCATGACAATCAAACATAACCTGCTTCGGTGGCCGCATTGTCAAAGGCGCTACTCTCGCAATATACTAGACTGCTAATGATGGGGAGATTGAGGTTCGAATCTTGGTCGGGTGCACTGTGGTTTCCCCCCCAAAATTGTTTTCCATTCTCCCTCCACGCATATGCGGGTAATCTGACACCATAACTCAGTTGGTAGCGTGTCTTTCTACTGAGCTGAGGGTCCCGGGTTCGATTCCCGGCATGGCCGAAAAATGCATCATTGGTGAAATGTGAGCTTACCCCTTTCACGTTGATAAGCTAACGGCTGGGGACTGGATGTTGTGCCTGTCCTATGCTTAAGATAAGGCATATGAAAGTACGACAAGCCTAGAAAGCCGGTAATGGAAAATATATGGCTTGAATAAAAAAAACTGACCACAGGCTGGAAACAGTAATGGATGTAAAGGGAAGTACATAAGTGCATAACCTGAACAGGTATACTCCATTCACGGTAGGAGTTACTCTCTGAGAGGTCTTTTTTCCTACCAATATCCTACTATATAATAACTTTCTGGTAGGGAAAAAGGCCTTTCAGAAAACAATTCCTACGCTGAACAGACTTTAGTAAGACGCCGGGCTGAAAAAAAAAATCTCCATTTCCCCGACATGAGCAGTCTTAAACACGAGATTGGCGCCTTAGACCGTCCGGGTTTTTCATGTGTTGGTGTGGCCCATTTGACCAAAACTATTTTGACACGCCTGATCTATAATATGATGCAAGACAAGCATTCGCAGCTTTCAGCGCGTGAAGATTAATAAATAGGTCGACAGTCGTTTTTACCGTCAACCCTAAACCCCACCCTCCAGTCCGCTCTGACCGATTTGTTTGGAATTCTGTGTGCCCCGCGTCGCCATGGCGACGTCCACTTTTGTGCCATGCAAAACAATCAATCCCTCCACCCCCCCTCTAGTGGTGGTCGTGCGCTACGTGGCCTAACGGGGCAAGAGTCGGCCTATCAGGGGTCTGGGTCGCCGGATGGTTGGGGTTTGAGGAGGGGGGAGGTCTCGCCTCGTCGGGGCAGAGAGAATCACTTTACTCTGCAGGTGTCTCGGAGACGGACGCTTCTGAGGGACCGTCATGAGGGATAATCGGCGACGCCGCTACTCGGCGCCCGCGAGCTAGGTAAGACACCGCTTTGCACCGACGGGGGTGATATCATCCCCCTGCTTAGCACGCACTTTAGAAAAATTAAAGAGAGCAGTTTTTCTCTGTTTTTAGACAAACTTTTTTAGGCCAAAATAAATTAATATTGATATGTTTAAGTTTAATTTTCTGCACACAGTAATTTCGACGTTTCTCGATATTAGAAATATTTGAAAAAATAAATTTTAATGAAGATATAAAGTTGTCATTAGATTCCAGGACACACTTGACAGATATTCAAGAACTGTTGATGTTTACTAGGTGTAGAAAATTAAACTAAACATGTCTACTGAAGCAATATTTGGTTCATTGTGTTGGAAAGATAAAAGGTTTGTTTAAATTAACTCAGAAAATACTGTCCATATCTCACTTTCCATTCCTTCCACCTTATAAGAACCCGTCTCACGCCGCTTAACATATTTGAATTCACATGTGAAGCAACCTTTTTTGATAGTTGCGCATATTTTAAAAATAAGAAACAACTTGATTATCATTGTTCATATACACTATATAGGTATGAAAACATTTCCCCTTGTGTCGGGGACAATACTATTTTCATGTATTCATACGTCAACCAGTGACCCGGGAAAACAGGGTAAGTCAGGGAATTTGATTAAATTTTTGGAATTTTCACATTCATTTTAAAAAATGGTATAGTGCACTGAACCGATTTTATTTGTCGTATCTTAAAATGGTCATTTACTAAAAACTCGTAAGATTTATGAAACACAATTATATATGAAGATTGTTAGAGACTTCATCAAAGAGAAACTGATAAAGAAACGTTGATAAAAGAGCAATATCTTTGTCCACCAAAAAGCATAGCAATCAATTTAAATTTTAAAGTGCTTGATAAAAAATATATATGTTTACTTATAGCTCAGAAATATTAATTCTATAAAGACATATTTCATCTAAAAAATTTATTTTTAATAGTACGTACATCTTTACAATAGTAAGTTTTTTCGTATTTCAAATAGTGCTGGAGATGTGATCAAAATTGGAAATTTCTGCTTATGTTACGTACCCTCAGTCATTTTCATTTTAGTCCAATAATATTGATGTTGATCAGAACCAATGGTTTTTTTTAATTCCCCTTGCCTGAATTGTACTTAAATAATACATTTCGAAACTGGTGTCTTATCGTAGTGCAGATACCTAGAGTAATAATTTTTTTTAAAAAAACAGTGGGCTGGAGTGGACACCAGTCAAATCATTTCACCATATTTTAAAAATAGTCACTTTTAACTATACTAAGAGTGAAAGAAAATGTTTTTTTTCTCTCTGTATTCAAGGGAAGAAGACAGAAAATCTTACCTCGGTGCTATTTCTAAAAGGTGGCTACAAACGGTAAAAGTCAAGGAATTGAATTAATTAAAACCTCTTAATTTCACACCCATTCAACATGAACATAAAAAGTTTTTTTTTGTTTTTCTTGTATGCTAACTAAATGCATTTCTTATAAACGACATTCTGCTAACCTGAGATGGTTTTAGAACGTTTTTTTATCCCTCATTTACAGAGTGCCACAAATAACACCTTAGACTTTTAGTTCAAAAATCACTAATAAAAATGTTGTCAGCTGATAAGGTTTTTTTTAGGGAAACTGGAAAATAATATGTCTGTAAAAATTGAAAATTGTTTTCTGTAAAACCTGGAAATGTCGAAGAGTTTTGTAAAATAGGTCTAGTAGCCATCTTTGTTTTGGTTTGAGTGTAATTGTGTAGTTAACATTCCGGGTAATCAGTAGAAAGATTGACTTATTTAAAGCTGCTCATTAAAGATTAACCGGGAAATTAGTAACGGGACTAGGGCGACCTGGCTGTCTAGGGGGGTAAGGTGTTAGACTTCTGTGCTGGAGGGTCCGGGTTCAATCCTCGGTCCAGACACATGTATCTGAGTGCCAAACCCTTCCTTCACCTCTGACAAGACGTGTATTAATCACAACTTGTGAATGTGTGGAATACCAGGCCTCCACCGTGGTTCGGATTCCACGTCAAACTGTAGGTCCTCCATTTCATCTCACAATCATTACACATTTAGCGTATAAACCGAACAGGTAGTAAGACGCAATAATAATAATAATAATAATAACGTGACTAGGCTCGAACTGGAAAGCTTATGGAAGTGCAACATAAGCATTACACCTTACACCCAGCAATATAATAATGTTTGGTTTTCACTTTTAAGATAATTTTTCAGTTTTCTTGTAATACATAAAGTGGGAGTGTAGGGAAAAGACACAGTTTTATTAGATTTTAAATTAAAACTTTTTATGTCAAGATAAATCAAATATTTCTCTAGTACAAACATAAGTTTAATTTTCTTCACATGGTGAAATCAACCGTTGTTGAATATCTGTGAAGTTGTTCTGGAATTTGACAACTTTTTCTTTCTTTAAAATGTTCGTGATATAAAAATGAGATTCAAGAACTGTTATCACCATTTGAAGAAAATTAAACCCTGTTTTTACGAATAAATATTTTGTTTTAGTTTGGTCAAACAAATGTTTTGCTATTTTTAAAAAACCTACAAAAACACAGACCTTTTCTCGCGTCCCCTTCAGTATTACCTTAAGATATTATTTCAAAAAATCTCTTACTAAATATAATCTACTGGGTTTTTTAAAAAGTAAAACGCACAAAACTCCACCACGAAGCGGTGTTAACTCTGAATGTGGACAAGCATACATGATTTCGTCCACAGAGTGCCTACAATCAGGGAAAACGGGAATGAACCGGGAATTTGAAGTGATCGGGAAAAAACGGGAATAAGCCGGGAATTTGGTAAATTACAATAAAATCTGGTAAAATGTGGTTTTACTCAAAATATGAAATATAATAATCATTAAAACCGTAAATAATAATGTTATTCAAACTGTAGTTTTTTTTTGTAGCTGTGTAATAAATTTTATAATTCCTAATAAACAATTTTAATGCAAATTTTAAAAATGTTTATATAAATTTTAAAACTTATCATTATTATTCATAAAAAAGATTAATAGAAAAATAAGAGGGAGGTGGGGGAATTAGAAGGATGTGACATACTTTTTAGTCGGGAATTTTAGGAAATGCACAGGGGAAAAGTTGGGAATTTCATTGGTCAGGTTGGGTAGACACCATGGTCCAGCGACTGATTCAAAAATCATCAAATTCTGAGGCTGCTGCAGCTATTTAAAACATCAAACTGGACAGCGTTGAATATCCACATTCATCTGAAAATACAATTTTCCCTTTTGCATGTGGACTATTTTGAATCTACTTCGGTAGTCTTGGGTTGAAACCCAGCCGGGGTCGACGTAATTTTCCCAAACGATAAAAATCCTTAGCACAACTTCCTTCGGAGGGAAAATAAAGCCGTCTGTCCTATGTCCATTCACGGTAGGAATTACTCTCTGAAAGGTCTTTTTTTCCTACCAATATCCTACTATATAATAGCTTTCTGGTAGGGAAAAAGGTCTTTCAGAAAACAATTCCTATGGTGAACGGACTTTAAAAGAATCCTGTAAGGTATGTGAAAATACCTTTCCCGTCAAAATTGGTAGATCCTATCGTTCTCGCTCATAGAAATTCTCATGTGCTTATATATATATAATCAGTCGGTTCAGAAAGTGCGCGTTGAAAAACACTAAATAAAAAAACTACATTTTACCCGCTTCGGTAGCCGCGTGGTGTAAGGGGTCACACTAGTGGTAGACTACTGACGTTGAGGGGAGATCGGGGTTCGAATCCTGGTCGGGTGTACTGAGGTTTTTTTTTACCTCAATGGGATTTCCGCTCTCAACGAAAATGAGACTACGTTCACCTAACTGTATCGGAAATCGGCGATGCCGATAAGAATTCCCGGAGACAAATAAAAGCCGAAACGTGCGTTTAACCTAGATGACTTGGAATTCCCATCTTTATCTTAGAGACAGGTAGAACCGTTCAAAGTGATTTAATTCACTGAAATGAGCATTTTATTTATCATGTTAAATAGTTTCCGAATTACTTGTAATTCAGTCGTTCGCCACCGATAGAAATACAGGCTGTATGTGGTCCAGTCGTTCGCCACCGATAGAAATACACCCTGTATGTTGTCCAGTCGTTCGCGACCGATAGAAATGCAGTTTGTATGTGGTGCAGTCGTTCGCGACCGATATAAATACAGCCTGTATGTGGTCCAGTCGTTCGCCACCGATAGAAATGCAGTTTGTATGTGGTGCAGTCGTTCGCCACCGATAGAAATACAGCCTGTATGTGGTCCAGTCGTTCGCCACCGATAGAAATACAGCCTGTATGTGGTGCAGTCGTTCGCGACCGATATAAATACAGCCTGTATGTTGTCCAGTCGTTCGCCACCGATAGAAATGCAGTTTGTATGTGGTGCAGTCGTTCGCCACCGATAGAAATGCAGTTTGTATGTGGTCCAGTCGTTCGCCACCGATAGAAATGCAGGCTGTATGTGGTCCAGTCGTTCGCCACCGATAGAAATACAGCCTGTATGTGGTCCAGTCGTTCGCCACCGATAGAAATACAGCCTGTATGTGGTCCAGTCGTTCGCCACCGATAGAAATACACCCTGTATGTGGTCCAGTCGTTCGCGACCGACCATCATTTTTCAGTTTAGTCTTCCAGCTGTTCGCGAACTAGTTACACAGTAAAGGTTTGCTGTCTGGGGAACGTTTTTAAAGTTTATTTAAGTGTGCTCACAAATTAAATCTAGAACTTATTTTAGTCAAAATAACTGTGATAAAGCAAATGCTTAAATAAAATAAAAAACATTAAAGTCAAGTCAGATTATTTTCAACATCGCCAGCTATTAAATTAATGATAGCTTTGTGGGGTGCAGATAGAGTATTTGTCGTAATGACGAGCCGTGTCGGTGATGTCAATATAGATATTAGTCCACACAAAAGGCGTTGCGATATAACTGAAAGATACGTGTTGGTAACCGCCTCCTACGGATATCCGAACGCATTGGACGTAATGTCGTATCCCAGAGTAATCAGGTTCAGGAACTTGAGGATGGGAACGTTTGATTCTCTGCAACTCCTAATGATTGATAGGAACCTCGAAGTTTAGAGTTAGGAGGCGGCCAGACCGAGCGTGCGACTATAATATAAAATAGAACACATTGGTTGTAATGAGAGGTGGCCAGACTGGAGCGAGCGACTGAGCGCGCGCGCTCTACCCGGTACAGTCTAATTTACAGGCGCATGGCAATATTATTGTAGGTTGGTTTATTGAGTGCTAGGAAAACTTTTCATTTTGACATTTTTACTATCATCAATAGGTTTAGCACACTTGCTACTAACGGCCTAATTTAATTAGTAAGATCATAAACCATACCTATATGTATATATACATAAAACTGATATGTTAAAATACTTCAATATTATCAAAGTAGGCCTTTACAAATAAGAATCATCATTAGCGTGGAGAGAGGATGAGAAAAACCACAACAATAAATCACTTGTTATAAACTACCCTCAGTTCACTGAGCCAAGATTCGGAGCCTCCTCGTCAACAACTATCGAGAGCTATCTGCTAATTACGCGCTCGCTCGCACGCCAGTCTGGCCGAACCCTTAGAAAATAAACTCGTACGAAGTAATATGATAGAATAGCTATTTATTGATTCTAAAGTACAAGTTGTTTCAACAAGGAATCCAGAATAAAATAACGTTCAAACTGTGTATCTACTCCTGACTTCTGCGTGTGAGATTGAGTGAGTTAGTTCGCGAGAGCTCAATTTACAGGGTTTATATAGCCCTCTAGTTTATTTCTAGAACTTCCATTCTACGTAGCACAAGTGGTGTAACCGTGGACTTTTGTATCATCAGGTTACAACATGTGACCCTGGTAGTTTACTATGTTTAATCTTAATGGACCTAACTGCGCACTCTGAATAGGGGCTGTGTTTCAACTCACGTAGCCCCAAAAATATCTATAGTCTATACCAGCGGTTCCCAAACTTTTTTAATCGTGGAGCACTTTTCAGGAGAGAAATTTGTCACGGAGCACTAAAGTTGCCTTGATGCTAAAGATATGAACATACATTTTTTGCTATATTTACCTAACTGCATTTTTGAAGTTGTTAGTCGATATTTTATCGTATAATAAAAGCACGAATTTTTTTAGATTTCTAATTAGCTTGAATTTTGATCTTAATTTAATTTTCCCATTGAAAGCCATTGAAAATTGTAGCTTTAAATATCGTTTTCTCAAAACAATAATTTCGCACATAAGTGTCTTTGATATACGGGCGGCGATATTTTTACATAGGCCCTACATAGATAGATACTAAACCGAATTACAGCAGTATTCACGATGGAAACTAATGTTTAAGCAATTGGGCATGTTAAACATCAAGTTTTATTTCATTATAAATGTTATTTTCTCCCTTAATTTCAGAGAGACAAGGAACTTAACTACATAAACGCAAAACAACAACAAAAAACATAAATTAACCTAAAGCAACACATTTGATAACGAATTAAAAGTAAGTAGGCTATTTATTGTAAATCCACAATATGTTACCCACACAAATAGTGTTAAAACCATTTTCATGGCTGCAAATAAAAAAGTCACTTAGCATTAAAAAAAACACGATATAGTATAGACCGCGAAGAATTTAATTTCCAATTAGAGGAATGGGACTGCTGTGTTTTGATTTGCACGATGTGGCTTTATCTGGTGGAATTTGGGACAGATCCAACCGAATATCTGGCTCTGCATTGAGCCAGGATCTTTTGTTTTAGTAGCCACATAGGCAGAGAATTCTGATCCACATAAGTAAGTTATTGCAAAGGGAAGGATTATTTTCGCTCTATCTGACAAAGCTTCAAATTCGTCTCGTAGCTGACATCAAAATTCTGATAGTGACTTCTTAGTTGCAAATTTCTCTTTTATCGCAGAATCTGATGTCAAATCATTCAAGCACTCATACTGCTCCGATGCCAGGTTGGCTTTTTCGACATTCAAATAAATAACATTGCACTGCTATACCTCAGTTTTAGCTTCTTTGGTGCTAACTGACAGCTCACATCTGTTTTCTGACGGCTTTGAAAAGCTACCAGACCAAATTATGTATCCCTACGCCTAACCATATGATCTGCAAAAAAACATGTGTTTAGCAGCTGTCACTTCTGACAGTCAAAATTTAGGTAAATACCTAAATGTTGACTGTCAGAAGTCAGCTGTGAACTATCAGTCAGCACCAAAGAAGCCATGGGGCTACTGTATACACAGTTTGTGGACACACAAATTTACAGTTTTGATATTTTTGTCACATTTTATTTATTTTTATTTCCAATCAATTCGCGGAGCACTTGGAGATGCTTTGCGGAGCACACTTTGGGAACCGCTGGTCTATAGTAACTCAACTTTGTTATTATCTATACCCAATGATACCTTAGTCACACCTTCTTGTATTACGTTTACAAATTATTACATACATCTTAATAATTATATTAATTATTATCAATACCTGGTGGCTCGTCTTAATCACTTAATACATCTTAAGGTGCGAACTAAAAGACATTGCCACACTAAATAAATTCTAAGTGGACTAGTGGACGCTAAATCCAAGATTAACGTCCTAAAAGCCAAGCTGACTAGTTGTTTCAATGGATCCAAGCATAAAGAGAACATTTTGAGACGTATACTTGCCAGTGTTATTTGACTCTCTTTAATGGCCGACCGGAAAAATCTAATTTAAAAGGCACATTACTCGCCTGAGAGCTAACCTAGCGCGTCATTAAATGGCTGGCCTTGACCTCGGAATAACCCTTTATTCGAAGCTATACCCCGAGTTTGGTTAGAAGAACAGTTTAGAAAATGCACACATATTTATTTGTGGCCAACATTGATAACGTTTTACTGTATTATTTGTTATTTTATAGGTATTAATAATATATAACAAACTTGGCAGTTGCCGCAGTTGGATGTATGGATATTATATGTTAAAGTTGTTTTAGTATTATGTTAATATTTATACTCCATTCACGGTAGGAATTACTCTCTGAAAGGTCTTTTTTCATACAAATATCCTACTAAATAATAGATTTTTGGTAGGGAAAAAGGCCTTTCAGAAAACAATTCCTACGCTGAACAGAATTTAGCACCGCGTCTTACTACCCTTTCGGGTTTTACGCTTAAGTACTAATTACGCTAATGGATTAGGAATTGGGAAGGTTGAATTTAGAGGAAGTTAACCCGCATTTGCGTGGAGGGAGAGTGGAAAGCCATTTAGGAAAAACCACCCCCCAGTTCACCCGACCGAGATAAGAACCTCGATCTCCCCGTCCTCGGCGGTCGAGCTCAACACGACTAGCGTGTTAGCCAACTACGCCACCGAGGCGGGTTGCGAACAAAAAAAATAAAAAAATACTCGACTTGATTCTGCACCCAAACGTTTAAACCAAAGTGGGAGATTTTGTCTCGATGTTAACATAATGTATTGCCTAACTCTGTCGTTCTAACATGAGATGGTTTCACAGGATTTATGGCTGATACACATAAATAATATCTAATTAAACATCAGAACAGAAAAACAAGAACTTATATATAGGAGTATTGATATTTGGTAGCTTAGTATTTTTCGAAAATACGTTTTCACTGTAATAGATGAGAAAATTCCCACCAACCTAGAAAAACCGTAAAAAGGGCAGGCCTGGAGAAGTCAGGGAATATTATGGTAAAAAGTTTTGTAGCCATCCTGTATAAATTCTGCAGCTAGCCTGCATTGTGTACTCCTTTTTTTTTAATCACAAGCTCATTTTGAAAAAAAAACACTTTTATTTTGCCTCCCTAACCACTCGGTCACATGGGATTCGGGCGTTTTAGTGGTGCTGATTTTTCGGTCGACAGCGCGTCCATTGACCCGCCATCATAGGTTGTTAGGTCGGGGGGGGGGGGGGGCCTTCTGTTTNGGTGCCTTCTGTTTTTTGTAAGTTCGCGTTGCGTCCGATATTTGCTAGACCCAATCTGCGCAGTGTTTTTCCGCACTTTCCCTCCCCCTCTAATCAGTTCGCTGAGCGAGTTTTTGAGTCTTGTGGGGGGCTGTGATCTCCCCCCACTCCACCGGATGTCCCAACCTCGTTTGTTTGCGTTTGTCTCGGAATCTAACGCAGGACGTGCTCCGTCTAGAAATAACCTTTCATAAATATGCTGGAGTGTTGAATTAAGCTTCCTCAGAGACGGAGTTGTAGGATACAGTTCCAATTTTCTGAGGCTTAGAAAAGTTACTAGATCTAATTTCACGTATTTATATGATGTAATGTGGAATGCTGCGGTCACTTTTGATGGGTACCATCATTAACTACACTAGACGTTTTGTGAATAGTAGACCTCGCTCTCTCCTTAGAACTCCCTTAGAAATAATTTAACGCAAACAGAAATTGGCAGCAATGTGAAGTATCGTTTCTTCTATGCCACAGCAAACGTCCCATTCCTTGTATCATTGAATATCAGCACACACAAGGTCTAAATCATGTTGTAGTTACGGCACTGTCCGTAACGACCGCATTTCAAGTAATTTCAATTAGTAGAAAAATGATACCCGGACACGGGAATCGATCCCAGGACCTTTGGTTTAGTGGGCCAATGCTCTTACCACTGAGCTATCAAGGTTTCTTGTCGTGAACAGGATCATTCTTCACTCATAGTCTATCAAATGGTGAAGGCTATATTTAGGGGATATGTACCTGCATTTGGGTGGAGAGTGGAAATCTAGTTTGGAAAATCCCCCCCTCAAATACTACCGGCGGAGATTCGAACCTCGATCTCACCTTCATCTGCTACTGCGAGAGTAGCGCGTCAGACCATGCGGCCACCTAAGCGGGTGTGTGTGATCCCACATCGAGACAGTAGATGAACACAGTCTAAAGCTTGATTCACACGATATATGTTTACTCATGATGTGTTGCAACGTTAACTTTAAACAGCTGATTAACAAATTTTTATTTACTATTTGTGGCGCATGCTTTGTCAAATGCGCATGCGCACTGGTTTTAGATGGTTGGCTCTCCTGTGTCGAACATCTCGGACAGAGCGGATGAAGTAAAGATGAGTTGAACTCATAGCTAAAAATGGTATGGAATGGTAACTCTGTAGTATGACTAGAACAGGAATTCGAGCGCTAGGTGGATCTCAGATGAACTAATGTTACTAGCTTAGTGCAAAACTGTGCCAAGTACATTTACAATTAGTTATATCTTGTATATATTATTGAATTAGCTCTAATTTTAGATCTCGGAACCTGATGCTCAATAGCCAGAGAGAGAAACAGAAGTAAATGTAGGTTAAACCACTAAACATTTTGTTTCAAATTCTCATTATTATTATTACTATTATTATTAGCACCGCGTCTTACTACCCGTTCGGCTTATAAGTACTTACGCTAATGTGTAATGGGAAGATGAGTGTGAGATTAAATGGAGGACCTACAGTTTAACGTGGAATCCGAACCACGGTGGACGCCTGGCATTCCACACATTCACAAGTTGTGATTAATACACGTCTTGTCACAGGTGAAGGAAGGGTTTGGTAATCAGATAAATCTGTACCGGGACCGAGGATTGAACCCCGAACCCCCAACACAGAAGTCTGACACCTTACCCCTAGACCGCCAGGTCATCTCTTCAAATACTCTTATTTATATGGCTTGTGTAGGTAATAAATTCACATTAACTAACAAGTCTACTAAATATTTTAATAGGTATTCAAAACATTTATTACTAATGATTGGTTTATGCCATTATTATGACTTATTTGTGTTAAGAACATCCCAAAAACGCACAATACGTTAAAAGATAAATACACATTTGTCAGACAAAGCTTAACCTAACTGATTATAAATACACATTTTAAAAACTCTCAAAATTAATATTAAATAAAACACTAGTAAAAGTAATAGTGGCGTATTTTAAATTTCAATGTTCACAGTTTTAAAGCAACAAACTCATAAGCATATTGCGGTTGTTTTTTAAAGCAACTTATTGAAAAATGGTGAATGCAAATGAATTGAGTTTTTAAAAATCAAAAATTAAATAAAACAACATCGTATTTCTTCTACTAATGTGTTTGGCAGAGAAGTTAACACCGTTTCCCGTTACCCCAATAGAGATCCCAGACCATCGTTAAAATTTAGCGTAACGCCTCGCTCCGATAAGGCGTAAATCTTGTGAGTGGCTTACTGTGGATTCACACGTCCGTCGAAAAACTATCGCAGAACAGAAGCGTGGTCACGTGATGAGCAGCAAGCCAATCTCAATTTATGGCGATGTATCCAGAGGTCCCTTCTAGATCTTTCTGTGAATCAGTGGGTCTGGTACGGGGTCAACTCAGCCTCGTGAGGACAAATGAGGAGCTACTGGAATGAAATAGTAGCCGCTCCGTTCTAGAAAACTGAGATTAATGACCTTAGAGTTGGTTGTGTATATCACATAACACCCTCAATCCGCTGAAGTTGGTACCATTGTCGCCAGCAGACTGTTACCGGTCGGTCGGTCGGTAGGTAGGTAGGTCTATACCTGATGCTATGGATTTTTAATATTTTTTTCCCCAGTGGACGTTTTTGTGAACACACCCCATATCACCGCTCTGGTTTTCCCTAATTTGGAACACATTTTTCACCGACGTAATCTCATAAGACACAGCGTTGCCGTTGAAATCAATGGTATGATGGTGACCACCTGTGCAGGTGTATCGCGCAGCTGCTCGTCGACCGGAACTTGGTCAACTTGTTTTGTGGAGGGATGGCTATAAATGTTGCAACACTGCGTAAGTTTCGAGTCTTGCGATTGGTTCAACGTTAGACGCGCTGTTTGAGGGGTCTGACATGCATGTACTTTGTCGTCGTCCACGATATATTAGTTTTAAGGTAAACGAGATAGCTTAAGACATTTATATGAGTTTGTAAAATTATTTCTTACGCTGGTTTTTATTAACATTTCTGATTATTTAATCTATGAATATATTCAAGTTAATGTTGAAGTGGCCAATATATTAAATTAATAGTAATGTAAAACTTTTAAGAGAGAAAAAAAATGTGTGTGTAACAAATTCATATATAAAATTATCTTACTCAAGTTAGTCACACTTTCACAGGAAAGGCCTTTTAAAAAGCACAATTTTTTGCAACCCCCATTGATAATAGTTTACTACATTTGTGCAAATTTAATGGCATTGGTAATGTCTTATCACAAGGGAATGTCTAAGATTACCTGACTTAAAGTTTTAATGTATGAAATTAGGTTTAGTAACTCTTTTAGCTGTCAGATAAAGACTTTATGATGAAAATTGGAGTATATAAATAATTAATACGATGTTTGTAAATACACCCAGAACAAAATATGGAAATTATATCTAAACTTGAGTTTAATAAATTCACTTATTTGGAGAAGGAGATGGCAGGAAACTACCACCCATCCGACCGAGCTGTGAACCCTCAACTCCCTGACACCAATGCCTGAGACCATGTTCTACCGCTTCTGGTTTTAATTTTAAGAATTTTTTGTCTTTGTGATGTATTAAAACTACACGCCTAGGTGGCTGCGCAGACTAAACCTCAAGCTCAGCTGGTTTGGTTGATGAGGATGTCAGGGCTCAAATCTCGGTCAGAAGTACAAAGTTATCTGATGATTTTGTAAAAATGTTCAGAAAAAGTAGATACATTTCTTACATTCCCCAACTAAACCAAAGTTTTTATTGATTCACCGACGATTGAACAAACCTATCGTAATAAGCATTGTATTTACAGTAGCATAGCATATAGCCTACATTGATTTTTCATAGGAATGAGTGGGAAACGCCTTTTTCTCCCACCAGTAAAAGGCATGCCTTCTTTTTTATTCTTCCTCGCCTACTCGGTCATACACCGGCACTAATGTTTGCTTTTGTGTTGTTTAGTCGCACAAACTTTAATAAAATCTGTATCCTTTCATTTCAGATAGAGATCTGATCGCTTGTACATCAAGTTGGGCTTCCATTTTGTACCAAAGTCACTTTCTTCACAAGGTTAACTCTTTGGTAAGTAGCTTGTGTGTGTGTTTTTTTTACCTGAATATATTCTGCTCTTGCATGATTGCTTGCTGAAATGTTCAAAACTTTAACATTGTGTAATGGAATAGATTTTCATTCATAATATGCATCCACATGTGTTAGGAAATCTCACATGCTAGGGTGATCATTTATTTATTTTTTAGCAGTTCACCACAAAGTTCTTTTTTTCAGTCCCCCACCCCTATTGCATATACTTGTGAAACATATTATTAATAACTTCAAGAACACACACACACATTCTCTCTCTCTCTTAATCTCTCCCTCTTTTCTTGAACATGGTGCAACTCACAGAAAAAAAGAATATTCCAAAACAATTTTTTTAAACTATATACTTAAAAAGAAGGCTTCTTTATTCAATCGACTTTCAACCCTACTGTGGAATGGTCCACAACATTTTTATCTCCGATTTTCACGATCTCTTAAATATTATAATAGAACGGTCTGCAATGCGCTAAGCTATCGAGTTTAAGCTGCTGCTTCTCTTGTTCTAATATAATAATTCTGGGTCAGATATTTAAATAATCAATACGCATAGCTGCGTTCACATATACATAGGATTAAAACCTGATCCTTGTCATCATAACACCGGATCCCAAAGAAGATCCACAAGAGAGACTACTACAGCTTCCAACAAAAATTCCCTAAAAACCATCTTTACAACTTTGCTTCGACAACGTGAGGGCTTCAAAAGTAGGACTCCATCAGAAAAACAATCTCTCTTCAACTGCAACAAAGATTTTTACTGATGGACAAGATGTCTGCTTTCTTATTCTTCCATGAGACATTTAAACTAATGTGATGAATCTAATTCCTTCCTACAATCTCTTGAAGAATAGTTGTTTTGTCTTAAGATTTTCCTGACTACTCACCCGATCTGTCCACTTTGTCCTTTGTTCTGCTCTGGCACCACATCCCATTTTTCCAAATATTCTAATTTTTTCCTCTCTTAGCTCCATAAGTGATACTCCTATTGCAACACTTGACCAGTTTCTTCCTAATCTCCAGAATCGGTTTGAGTCGGTAGCACCACCTCTTGCTGAAAACAGCCTTGGCCATTGATATTTTTGACTTGGTAAATAATTGTATATAATTAACAAGGGTGTTCAATGAATTGTAAAATGGGTAAAAGTCAGGGAATATGCTTGGGTCATGGAAAAGTCTTTAAAAAGTTAAGGAATTTGATCAAATTTATGGAATTTTCATATATTTACTAAAATAATATAACTTTCATCTACAATGTTCAAAATAACATTTTTCTTCACCACGTCTCTTTTAGCAATTATAAATATCTTCATAAGAATAAACCAAAAATGAATGTTTCTCTGGATCTCACTGAAATTTATCTTAGATTGCCACTACCCATTAACCCATTGCTTTAGTCTGAAACCCTTAGTCTCTTCATAGTGTGACACAATTTCAAAACATGTGTATTTGTCTAAATACATATTACATTAAGTCATATCTTAATGAAATAATGTTTGAAACAAATAGCTACTAGAAAAGTTGGAAATTGGTTCTGGAAAACCTGGAAAAGTCAGGGTATTTCAAAATACAGTTTTATCTCGGCGCTCTTTTAACTCTTTACAAGCATTACGTATTGTATGTGCCCCGAACTTAAAAAAATAGTCTCTACAATAATATTTATCTATAGCTAAGCTACAGCTGAACTGGTTTGGTGAATTTTGTTTTGCACAAACTTAATAAATACATGGGTGTTGTAAATATAGTCTTGTTTCGAGGAGAACTTGTGATTTCAATTCCAGCTCTAGTATATTTATTTTTTATTTATTTTTATTTACGCTCGCCTGGTGATCTAGAGATCAGACTTCTGTGCTGGGGGTCCGGGGTTCATTCCTCTGTCTCAGCACAGATTTATCTGATTGTCAAACCCTTCCTTCACCTCTGACAAGATATGTATTAATCACAACTTGTGAATGTAATTTTTATTTACAATTTAAAAAAGTCTTCAAACAAATATTTTGTTAACATTAAAATCATTATAGTGTTTACATATTAAATAAATAACACCATATTATACATGTTTTTTGAACGAGAATTCATTTGAGGGTAGTTTTGAATCAAATTTTGCTTTTAAAAAAGACACAAGCTTAGACTTCATACCTAATATTTTTATTTGCATACACGCCATATAATATGTCGGGTGTACTGATAGTTTTTTTTTTTTTNGTTTCCCACTCTTTCCATGCAAGTGCAGATATACTTCATATAAATTCAACCTTTCTTATTCCTAACATCGGTGATGTTATTAGTACATAAGCCTCCAAATGGCTGTAAGCTGTGGTTCCAAAATAAAATTTTGAAATACTAAATACTTCCCCAAAAATCTCCCTAGATAAAGTTTCAGGAAACTTACTGGGCTGGCCTACTGAAAAGCTGAAACCTCTTGATTACATTCAGAGATAAACATAGCCATAGAGTTCAATTTTCTTCCGATGGTGATATCAACAGTAGATGAATATTTGTCACGAGCATAGCGGCATTAGATGAAAAACTTTTTAGATGGAGAGGCAAAGCTCACATCAAATTCTAGGATAGCCTTGACAAATATTCAGGAACTGTTTATTAATGTATTATTTGAAGAAAATTAAACTCTCTAGGTTTCTAGTGAAGAAAATGTTTGATTTACTTTGCTGCAGAATAGCTTTAGTATAAAAACTGCAAAAATTACGCCCTTAGCTCGTATTCCTTACCATCCATCTTAATTTTAAAAATGTGGTTTGTACTCCAAAATGGGGGTGAAAGGTATCAACACATCCTTGTAGTTTTTAAATCCTTACATTTAGGTTTTATAGTTTGAATTTGATAATTAAAGGTAAAATTGGAGCTCGTTTTCACAGGTGTTTCACAAGAAATGTCATAAGTTCTGAGATCAAACCAAAGGCTGAGAAACATAGATCCACCCTTCATTAAACAAATTAGGTAATAAGCTCATAACAGAGGGTTCTTTTGTGATGAGGATTATTTGAGTGGTTTTGAAGCTTCTGAGTTAGCATTCCAACCGGGGAGGATAACCTTAAGGTGGGGTGCTAGTGAGCGTGAGTTTAGGGCAGTATTTTCGAAGTTTTTATAGCATAAACCTTTTTTTTGGCCAAAATAGATCAAATATTTATTTTATAGAAACATAGAGTTATGTTTTCTGCACATGCTAATCTCAACAGTTCTTTAATATCTGTGAAGGGTGTCCTGGAATTTAGTGACAACTTTTTCTCTGCATTTAAAAAGTTTGTCACCAAATGCCGCTATGCTCATGAGATATATTCAAAGAACTGTTGAGATTAGCATGTGCAGAAAACTAAACTATGTTTCTATAGAAGAAATATTTGATCTATTTTGGCCAAAAAATGTTTGTTATAAAAACTGCAAAATTAATGCACTAAACTGGCGCTCACTAGCACCCAACCTTAAGGTGGGGTGGAAGGGGACGCGAGAAAAGGCCAGTGTTTTTGCAGTTTTTATGGCCAAACATTTTTTTGGCTTAAATAAATGAGATAATGCTCCAGTACAAACAAAAAAAAATTAAATTTTCTTCACATCATGGTGATATCATTAATTCCTGAAAGGTGGTCTAGGGGTGAGGTGTCGAACTTCTGTGCTGAGCGTCCGAGGCTCAATCCTCGGTCCCGGCACAGATTTATCTGATTGCCAAACCCTTCCTTCACCTCTGACAAGACGTGTATTAATCACAACTTGTGAATGTGTGGAATGACAGACTTCCACCGTGGTTCGGATCCCACTTTAAACTGTAGGTCCTCCGTTTCATCTAACAATCACCCTACCATTACACATTAGCGTAAGTGCCTATAACCCGAACGGGTAGTAAGACGCGGTGCTAATATTACTAAAAATAATTCCTGAATATCTATCATGAGCATAGCGGCGTTAGATGAGAATAAACTTTTTTAATGGGGAGAAAAAGTTGTCATCAAATTCCAGGATACCATAGACATATATTACCAAACTGCTAAAAACATTGGCTTTTTCTCGGCGTCTATCTCCATCCCGCCTTAATGTCATTTGACTTGAAGGACATGACGGTTTTCTCGATCTTGTCGCTCAAGGTCACGGCCGACAGAGAGACAGGTGTCGTGGGGAAGGGCCGGTATTCGGGATCAACGGCCGGCCTCAGGGCACGCTCCACTGACAGACTCGTAACACAGGATAGTGTTGCTTGACACTAAATAACGTGTCTTCCCCAAAATGGTATTGGAGATTCACAAAAATATCAAGTACAGGGAAGAGGAAGGTTGAATTTAGAAGAAGCGTACTCAAATTTGTGTGTGGGAGAGTGAAAAATCAATAAGGAAAAAACCTCTCAGAACACCTGGCCGGGATTGAACCCGTGACGCCTTAGGCCATGCGGCCATCAAAGAGGGTTGAAAATGGGTTAATTCGGGATTTTTTTGTAATATTGTATGGAAAATTCCGGGAATTTAATAAGATTTTTATCCACCATGTTCTAACCATTTACTTTGATCTCAGATCTTCGAAATTTCTCGTGAAATGTCAATGGAAATGGGATGATTTCACCTTTTAATGTCTATTTTTTATTTTTAATAAGGCTTAATATATAAGTTTTTAACCCTATATAGTAAATGTTACCATGCACCTTCAATTTTGTGTCACTACTTGAGATATCATGGCTGACCCACGTTAAAACTTAGTGAAGCTTAAGAACATAAGGATAGTGTTTGTTTTTTAATATTCCAAATCTATTTTTGTGACCTTGAAATTTACAGTTTTAAATTTTTTGTATTTTATCTATTTATTCAAAGGGGAATCAAGAGGATGAACATTTAATCTGACCTAGAAAACTACAATTTTTTTAGATGTTAGTTTATAAGTCACAATGATTAATAAATAATCCTGCCAAATTTCAACAAAATAAAACAAAGGTTGAGAAGTCAGTGTCACTTCATTGGTTTATGACCCGGTGTTTTAAGTGTATTGTGGTTGTAAAAAATAGTCTCTTGGGTGTAAAAGAGGAGGTTGAAGGTGGAGGAGGGGGTAAGCGTAATCTCTTACTTTTCCCACGGGCCACGCGCGTTGGGTGTGTGTGTCCACCCCTGCCCCTCCCAACTGTGACGCGTGTAAGGGGGCGGTGGGAGGGGAGGGGCGCAGCCTCCGCGTCACAGCCAGCATCTCCCGAAGAAGTAGTCGCGCGCGTCGAGCCTAGTGTTTCGGAGGTCTGGCGTTGTGTGCTCTTGTGTGAGTTGGATGGGTTTGTGTGGCCATTGCACGGAGCAAGTGCCGCAGTGTTGGCCCATTGGCAAGGTAACCTTTGTTTATAACACCCCCCCTGGGGGGGGTCAGGTAATGTAAATACAGCATCACTTTTAAGGAATATCTTAACATCCAAAATTTGAATTAGTCATTTTTATGAGTATCTTTGCAGTTGGTTACATAATATGCATACTTATACATGAAAAACAAAAAATTCAATCATAAAATATAAAAATTTGGAAAAATTAATATACGGAAATTGCTGACCAAATGAGTTTGATGAATGAAACATGGTAGAGATAGTCTAAGTTTTATTTTAACATAAAAAAATTTACCTCGTGGTGTTATTATTTATATAAGACACAAAAAAAAAGTCAGGCATTAAATTATTTTGATAAGGAAGTTAAATCCATTAACGTGTTTAAAATGTTTTATCAGAATACACACATAATAATAATGTTGCATGGAAATTACTAGTCTGTTAATGTATTAATAAATCCAAATTATTTAAATTGAACTTTAATAGTTTTGGGAAGGTTATGTTAAACTTGATTGATTCTTTTTTTTTTCTTTTTTTTACCATTTTACTACCCACATTGAGTAAAAAAGCTAGACCGACAAAACTAATGGGAATATACCGGTGGGAAGACCAGGTGGTAGAATTACTAAAGTTTTTGAGGAAATGTTAATTCCTTCTAGAAAACCTAGAACACGAAACATGATTCGCAACCTTGTATTTATTTTCATTCTAAGAAAGGTTGTTTTAGGGATTCCAAACCCCTTTCGGAACCATTAATAATGTGTTTTTATATTCCTACACAATGTCTAAACTAGTTTCTTTTAAAGTCTTATAAAATGCTTAATACCTACAACGCAGTGGTTTTTTTTTTAATCTCTGACATCTCTGAACTTTACCACAAGCCACTGCGGATAATGCCCACGTTGAGAAACTAAAACGCGTGATGTTAGATGTATATTTTGTAACAGCTGGGTAGTAATACGCGGTGCTAAATAAAAAAATTAATATAAAATACATTTAATTAATACAAAATATTTTTAATTAATACCATTTCATTAAAATTAATTTCCAAAACAAATAAAACTTTCTTTTTTTTGAAGTCTGTATTATTTCGGCAACCGTTTCATTCACATGTCACTGTGGAGTCAGCCATTCAGGGCCGTGCGGTAGATTTTCTCAGTATGATGCCGCCCCTTATGTGTTTTTTATTTAAAATAAAGATTTATAGGTAACGACATAATAAATTGATAACAAATATCTGTCAAATTGACAAAGTAGGCAAATGCAAATATTTCCTAAACAACTCTCACACACAGGCACACGTTCCGGACCTGAGATATACCCAGTCCATGCAAATGCTACTTTTTAATTCGAGTCCCTATTATCATAACATAATCATTTTCAATGATAATAAGTAGCTACAATTGCTGTAAAAAAACACCAATAATTCTCTTACCTGAACTACTTTTTAAACACAAAAACTGAATTAGTATAAATGCAAAATATTATACTGATACAGATATATTATATATCTGATTTACTGATTTAAACACAGCACAGTCAGTTGCCACTTAGCTTCGCGCTGTCAGATACAAAAGTATTTTCGACGAGCGCTCGCCAACGATCAGAAACCGGTACCGAAAGCGCTTAGGCAGAGGCGTGCGAGAAATCATAAATCCTACGTATACATCAACATCGGAATGACATAGACCCATATAGAAAAGCGTTGCTTAAAGATTTTTAATTATTGAATGGTTCAAATTGTATTTTGATTTCGCTGCTTACTAGTTTACTAGTTTCAAGTAAAACCCGATAGTCGGAAATTTCGGATAATCTGAACACAATTTTCTGAAAAAGTAAACTAAATGAAATAAAATGTTTTATTGGTCTGATGGCTTTAGTTAAAAAAATATTTGTAAGAAACTGTGATAGTAAATGCTTGGTATTTACATGTTGCAGTCAATACAAGGTATTTTCCTGTAAATAAAAATAATTACGAGATTGTATTTTATAAAACTCAAGTCTTGATTCGTTTTTTAAAATGTTATATCTTGAGTGGAAACCATTTTGTACTCTCGTAATGAATAAACTTTGTTGTTTAGTTAACATTGTTGGGGAAATTTGCATTATAATTTTCATTACTATACCATGCCGATTTAAAAGTATTTTCTTATATAGGGCCTATCATTGAAAATAATAAAGAAAATCTCCGACAATGCATCTAAATCAGTTTGGTCCATCTCGCGGCCCGCGCTAACTGAAAATATGGACCTTGCAGTATCCCAGAAGAAAAATAAAAGGAAAATCTTCAGGAGGCGGAAGTGAAATAGCTAATGATTAAAACCAAAATATTCATTTGTAACGGTCATGATTGCATTTTATTATGGATTTATTTGATTAGTAAAAATGTATGTAAATATATTAGATTTACTTACAATTTTAAGCTGTTTAGTGAAAGTTTGTGTGCGTGCAAATTTCATAATACATTTTTGAGAGATTAATACACTTTTCTTTTTTAGTAAAATTTTAGATTCTATCAACTCAAAATACAATGTATGAAGTATTGAAAGTAATTGTTTATATTAAATATTGTTAGAAGGCCTTTATTAAATTGGTGGAATTACTAATTATATCTTCGGCCAGCAGTGCAGACTGATAAATCATATGTAGCCTTTGGGCACAGACAAGTAGTAAAACAGACTCTCAACCTTACGGGGGTTTCGCTAAGCTCCTTTTGCCAGCTTGAGCCCTCTACCACTGGGCTTCGCTAGTGTCGCTGCTGGCGATGTGGTATCGAAATAAAAGTATTGATGCTGTACTCGTTAAAAATATCGATAACAGTAAGTATCGGTATTGAAATTTTAATCTGGAAAAGTTTTTTTTCTAGTCTTAATTAATTCATTCAACTTTTGCATAATAATTTTAGTTTCATGTTTATTTAAACACTGAAAATTATAATGATGATACAATATTATTGTATACTTAGATCTATCACGTTAATGTTAGGTGTTTGAACTTGGAAGGTATGATAGATAGTATTATATGATGGATATTATAAAAGGTTTTACCATACCAGCTAGAGTTATTCTTGCTTGTTTTACAGAAAATGAGATAGAATTGAGAAATAGTGTTATTTGTTATTCCTCCATAGTTCATCCTAGTGAATATTTAATTCCAGCATTAGTGAAGTTAACAAAAAATTGGTTTCTTTCGATACCGGACTGTGAGTACTAATATCATTAAAGTATATATTTTTAAAAAAATACCAGTATTGAAATCAAAATATCGATAGTAGTAAAATATATACTTTTTTCACATCCCTAGCCACTGCTCAGTGGTGAAGGGACTAACCGCAGTGCTCCTGGTGTTGAAGGACTCAAGCTACCGAAATGAGCGCAACCATTTTAACCTGGAGGTTGATTTTCTGGGTATGTTAATTGTCTGTGACCTTGGGATGAAACCGTCGGACCACCCTATGAAATAGCGACTTCCCAACGGAAAACTAGATTATATTCTGAAAATTGAAAAAAATTATACCTGGACACGGGAATCGAAACCGGGACCTTTGGCTAAGTACGCCAATGCTCTAACCACTGAGCTAACCAGGAGTCGCCCCGTGTCATTTTTCACTCGTATTTTAAAGCTAAAACTAATTCCAAGGTCTTTGATCGCTCATTAATCCGAACAAGCTTCCGGTCTCACTTAGTTTGTATTAACGAGTTTCTGCTATCAGTCGCAATGACAGTTGGAAACATCGTTCGTGCTGTATCGCATGATAATGGACATGCTTTACGCATGGCATATATCCTGTTAGAGAAGAGGCAGACTGCGGCTCACTGTTGCCAACTCTCCAGTCTCAATCCACTCAACGTAGGAGTGGTAGTAACCGACAGCTACGGTGTTGCCGCGAACTGGGGATTTTTGCAAAATCTAGTAAAAAAAAAAAAAGNAAAAAAAAAAAGAAGTGGGAATATTTGTTAATTTGGGACATTTAATTGAATGAAAGCGTGGAAAGATGTAAACAGAAGAATTAAGCACGCCGATTCAAACATGTATTGTTAACCCCCGTAAACAAGGGTTGTGAAGCAACACAATATGTATTTCCCCATGAACCTCAACCCCTTCCTGTTTTAAACGTAAGTTACAAGACTTTACACTTTCACCTTGATGAAGTGTGACATTTCAATAGTCTTTTTGAAGCGTATCGAGCAGTCCCTTCATGTATACCTGTTTTATCTGCTACCTTGATATCCTTTTTGAAAATGAGACGTAACCTTCATTGCGTATTAATGGATTAACTTACTATCCTTCCAGGATGTTGGGTGTCCTGGAAACGGACTGTTTCGGGGTCGGGGCTGGATGTTAATTTAGGGTGTACAGCTACCTGGAAATCTAGGAAAAGTTGGAATTTGATCATATTTCTTGAATTTTCACAAATTCACTTGGAAAAAATACGCATTTTTTAAATTATTATTTTTAAGTTTTGACTGCCAAAAGTGACACAACATGGACTTTCAGCTCATATTATGTTTCGGCGCATGAATACATGAGCGTATATCTGGCAACTTTACTTGGCAATCGGTTACAACAGAGGCCCATGGATAAATCAAATTCGTAACATTCTCTCTTCACGCCCCAACTACCCTATTTACTAAACAAAAATTGTAATGCTTTCTAGTAGTTTTTTTTATTTTATACCAAAATCGGTGTAACATTGCTAGAACAGCTTGCATGGTCGCAGGCGCCACGCTCGCAGTAGACTAGACTGCCGATGACGGAGAGATCGTAGTTTGATCCCGGTTGGGTGTACTCATGGTGTTTTTTTCCCTAATGTAACCCCTGACCCCTAAATGACCCCATAGTAGAATAAAAAAAGGCAGTGGGTAGCATATAAACGAATACGTGACAATACGTAGCACCCAGGTGGAAGGCTGGTGCGTAAGATGCCTCAGATATGCAAGGTTGCGTCGCAATGGTAGTCGAGAGTTTCAAGTATTTGAAACATAACCTAAACTGGCCTAACCTAGCTCACGATTTAACTTAACCTAACTGAAATTTTGACGTTCTCACAGCTATCTACCATCCAGAAATTAACCGTTGCAACCCTCCACTGAGTGGTGAGTGGTAAATTATGTCGGGACAACCATATAAACATTTATTTAAATAAACAAACAAGATAATTTATATTCACAATGGAACAAAAACATGGCGTGTGGAATAAAGGAGCGTGCCACAAGCCTGGATTAGGGTGGAGTCCATTCCGCGCATTTACCACAGTATGGTTTCCAATATTTACTAAGTCGTTAGATATTTAAATGCCCGCCATAAAGAAATCGAGATAACATCTAAGCGAGCCTAACTGAACCGTTATAATAATACTAATACATTATTACGCGCAAAAATTGCGGTAACAAGAATACAGAGTGTATTTCTATTTTATACCTGATACGGAGGCATCTAAATTTACAATTCCTGTTTGATAATGAAATCATGCGGGTTACGCGGACCTCGAATGGGTTGTATTTTGTTCGGTAGGACTACGGCAAGGCACTACTTTTTGTTTTTAGGGTTGAATGCTAAGAGGGGGAATAAACCTCACATTATGGGCGAAGGACCCTAATGACACCTCACACCAGTGGATTTGAAAACAAGTCATTATAAAAATATATAATATTCAAAATTTAAAATCTTTAATTCTTACAGGCTTATTATATTATTATCTACTATGTATCCGGTTCCCAAGATATTATTATAATAGTCGAGCAGAACTTCCAGAACGTCAGAAACCCAGTGGGTTTATAACGATATTGGATGGAGCTATCCAGCAGTAGGAGAACAAACGGGGGAGAAGGAAGTTACATATAACATAAATTGTTTAGGCATAACCTTTCCCCAATACCATTTGCCTTTCGTTTTTCAGGCATTTAGGTTTTTATGATCCACAAAAATATGTGGATTTTTGAACTTTTGAAAGTAGAAAATTTCAACTTTTTAACTTATATTTACGAGTATATAATTATTTTTGTAGGGTCATAGAAAATAATTTTGTGTTCATTACAACACCAGTTTTATCAATATTTAACCTGAGCGCAATATCTCAACTACCTGAGCAGCATCTCGATAATGGATCATACTAGTATATAGGGCTGTTAGATTAGTCATAGTATGTTTCTGGCTGGATGGAACTGTAAAAAATACAAACTCAAAAAATGTTTTTATATGTATAATATTATCTATCAAAAGTTACCGCTAAAGATCACATGGTTTTACGTATGAATATATGACAATTGTTTTAGTAACGTTCATACATCTGAAAAGTGTATTGCTCTATAAATCAAACTGTAGCATCCAGATCGTACATTTGGCAACACTGATGCGTCGCGTCCCACTGCCCAATGTGACGTCATACCAGTCTTATGACAATGATGATTACGTTGTTTGACGGGTTACGCAAAAGATAGGCGGGGTAAGGTCGCAAGGGGAGGACTATCCTATTTTGGGAGAGTTAGATTTGAATATGTCACGTCCATATAGTGAACAAGCTGTCGTTATCTATTGGACATCCTTCGTGTACGACAGAAGCTGGTGGATTTACTTGAGACTATATCAGCGCACTAGAATTGCTATGAGCGAGAACAAAAGGCTATAACAATTTTGCTAAGAAAGGTATTTCCACATACCTTCCAGAGTACTTTTTCATGCCACAATCTACATGGCACCGACGGATTTATTTCCCCTCCGAAGGAATTTGTGCTGCGAATTTTTATCGCTCAAGAAAAAAATCCGTCAACCTCAGCTGGGTTTGAACACACGAACATCGAGTCCCAAGGCAAGATGTTTACCCCAAGACAGCCAAGGTAGAAAGATGGCAACATATCGAACTGTAAAATTGTAGCTTTTGGTATATTATTTTATTGCCAGTCATATTTGAAGTTTCACTAACTACATTAAGAGCACACCATAGGCGCATAGCCCGAATGCGTAGTAAGACGCGGTGCTAAAAAATAAAAATAAACACGATGGGGTATGCGGGACGGAAAAGAATAAAAAATATTTAGTATATATTATTTTTATATGAAAAACAAATATATATATAATATTAGGATTCAGCCACTTACGTACGGGACAAACAGTGTTTGATTTGGTGAGCAAAATAAAATATATTTTAATTTGAATCGGTTCAGACTACGTTTATGATACCACTTAATTATACTCCACCTAAAGCAATTAGAAATATATATATATAACACGACCCCTTACTACATTGGACAAACGAGACTGATTTCAATATTTTTATTACCTTATAATCTCTTAAGTGTTCACGTCTGACAAACTGCAAGTATCAGAAATAACCGACCACTGTTACCAAGCCTAGCGAACAATTTTTGTCTGTGGAAAAACTAAATTTTACTTTTTTTTTTCCCCCAAAATAATGCCAAATTTCACACTTAATTTAATATGCCCTTCTTAGCATGCCCTGATTTTTACTATAGCAGCTTGAGGTGTTAAAATATACCTCTTCACCCCTTCTATTCCATCTGTTTTGTCCAAGGCCGTAGCCAGGGGAGGGTTTTGGGGGTTCAAACCCCCTCCGAAATTCTATGAACAAAATATGTTTGGCTGTATTTATGGTTTAAACAATATCAAAATTAAGATACAACTACAAATTAGGGGGCTGTGTTACCATAAAAAGCACTTCAGAGAGCTTCTACAAATGTTTAATATTTAGAAATTGTCCTAGCCTTCAGCAGTTAGGGAGTAATGTTTTCATAAAAAAAACACATAAGATAGCTTCTAGAACTCTTTATCGTTTACATTTTTTTCTATTTTCCGGTAATTGGGGATATGTCCACCAACCAACCCCCCCCC
>CABFWO010004667.1:0-16903 GCA_902155825.1 Timema genevievae
ATATTTTATTTATTTTGACCAAAATAATGTAATGCTGTAAAAACTGTAAAATTACTCGCGCTCCCTTCTGCCGCACCTTAAACCACTGAGTGGTTTGAAGGAAATATTTGAACTAATATAACAAATAAGAAATAGAGAAATTAAAGGAGCTGAAATACAACCAAAAAAATGCCAAGGATGTAATTTATCACCAATTATGTTCAATATATACATATGTAGAACAAGCAATGACGAATATGTAACTTGAATTAAAATAAGTGGAAGACAAATACAAATGCTAATATTTGCAAATTATATTGCTACTTTAGCATGGAGAAAACATACATTGAGAAGATCATTTAGAAGGGATGGAACAAATTATACAATGTAAATTCAACTTGAAGATAAACAAAAAGAATTCTGAAGTGAAGGCATGTAGTTGAAAGTCAAATTGTTAAGAATATGAAAATAAGGGGCAAACCATTAAAACAGGTTGATATTACTTTCACTTACCGTGGTAATAAGATAACTTCAGATGGAAGAAATATCACCAGCATAGGAGCTGGAATATCTCAAGCTAAACAGGTTTTCAGCAAAGCGAGGTCTGAGAAAAAATAAAAAATGTTTGAAACATAGGGCTGGAGAAAATAACAGAAAATATTATGAACTGATTAAGTTAGAAATAATTAGGTGTTTGTAAGTTTAAATGAAAGAATAATAATTTGGAAATCTATAAAACTACGCTGAGATGGTTTGGTAGGTCATTTACGTGGAGTCGCAATGAATTTATGAGAATGATTATTGAGGGTAGAGTGGAGGGTAAAATATCAAGAATACAGCCACAATTACAGTATATGAAATCAATTATGGGTGATATTGCGGCCATACAGTCAGCTAAAAACAATAGCTTCAGGTTTAAATTGTAATTAGTCTAGTCTCAAATCACTAACACAGAGTACCGCTAGTCACAAACACACACACACACACATATATATATAATTAATTAAATGTAGAGAGTATTATTTACGTGTATATACATTGTTATTGAAAACACAAAATTAAAAAAATGCATATCGTTTAAATTGATTAATGTGAGTAGAGAAACCCTATTAAGTTAATGCATTATTGTTCAATGGCTTTGTTTGCATCAATAAAATTAAATGAATGTAGAAGGGGAAAAGAGTTCTCAAAGGACCTAATTCTTTTAATTATAATTGGGTGGGATGTTTGTTGTTGTTTTTTTATTCTAGCAATCACTCAAGTTTATATCCTTTACGAAGGTCGGCTCTGTGTTCGATATAATATGTGTACTGAAAAACACATAGTAACGCCTCTGAATTTTGAGATGGTAGAAACTTACATATAAATACATGTATATATTATGTACATATATATATTTACATATATAATTATATACATATATTATATATATCATTATATACATATACATAAATAATTATATACATATATATATATCCACCCTTGTACCAATCCATGTATCCTTTACAAGCTTTTCATCATCATCATCATTATTATTATTATTATTATTATTATTATTAGCAGCATCACGTCTTACTACCCGTTCGGGTTATACGCACTTACGCTAATGTGTAAGGGTAGGGTGATTGTGAGATGAAATGGAAGACTTACAGTTTAACGTGGGATCCGAACCACGGTGGAGGTCTGGCATTCCACACGTTCACAAGTTGTGATTAATACACATCTTATCAGCGGTGAAGGAAGGGCTTGGCAATCAGATAAATCTGTGCCGGGACCGAGGATTGAACCCCGGACCCTCAGCACAGAAGTCCGACACCTTACCCCTAGACCGCCAGGTCACCTTACAAGCCTTTTACTTTCGTAATTTACCTCCTATATGTTATATTAATATGACAACAAAATAAATATTAAAACACACTAAATTGTTTACTTACAGTTTTGAAAATTATTTAAATATATAAGATAAACTGGCAGGGAATATTAGTCACCCTAGCTACGATATTACCAATGTCGAATGGTGTATGAAATAGATTTATTTCGCCCATGGGTATAAGTAAATCAGACTCCTTAGCTCAGTTGGTAGTGTGTCTATCTACTGAGCTAAGGGTCCCGGGTTTGATTCCCGGAATCACCGAAAAATGTATTATTGGAGAAATGTGGGTTTACCCTTTAACAGTGATAGATTAACGGCCGGTGACTGGATGTTTTGCCTTTCCTAGACTTAAGTTAGATTATAAGGCTTATGAAGCTAGGACAGGCCTAGCAAGCCGGTAGTAGAAAATATATGGCTTGAATATAAAACTAACCCAGGCCACAGGCTGGAAACAGTAATGGATGTAAATTAAAGTAAAGTAAAAGGATTAGTCATATGCGTCCATTTTTGTATCCTCTACAATCCTTCCCCATTTGTAAAACACATTCATTTTCATTCTGTATTTATTTGAGGTATTTGATGTGCACTTTCTGAGCCGACTGATTATATCAGCACACTAGAATGTTCTATGAGCGATAGCAAAAGAGTCTACCAATTTTGCTGGGAAACGTATTCTCACAGAATTTCTAGGGTTATTTTACATACCACAATCTACATCGGACCGACGGCTTTATTTTCCCTCCAAAGGAAGTTGTGCTACGGATTTTTATCGCTCAAGTAAAATATCCGTCAACGCCAGCTGGGTTTAAACACACATGTCAATACAAGCATAATTTTCTTGCGAATTGTCTTCTTAAAGGCCTTTTTTCCTACCAGAGCCCTACTATAGACTAGGTTTGTGCTAGGAGAAAAGACCTTCCAGAAATACTGGACCAGAACATAAAGACAACAAATTGGTCAGTTCGCATTGAAAGTGGTCACCGTCAACGGAAGTATATGATTTCGAGTCCCGGTCAGGTATACTGGGTGTAGTTTTCCCACCCTCCGTCCACGCGGTCGAGGGTTCAGTTCCAGCTCACTACGGGTTGTACGCAATCATTAGTTATGATAGTGGGATAGAGGTGTGTAAGGTAGAATTTCAGAGTAAATATATTCGCATTCGCTTGGAAGGAGGGTGGTAAACCATTTGGTAAAATATAATCTCGCTACAACCGACCAAGATTCGAACCCCCAATCCCACCTGCACCGGGTATCTAGTCCGACATGACGGTGAGGCAATAGACCGCGTGACCACTGATACGAGTCTGTTGTAGGAGTTGTTGGACCTAATGCTACAAAGGATCGAGTGGCAGCTTGACGTATGTGTACATGAAATTAGAGCACGTTGGTTATACATTTGTCGCAAGTCGAATCCTGAGGTAGAACTTTACCCCAAGACCACAGAGGTCAACCATTTGCATCCTGTATAGCAAGAATATTTTATATTTAAATCCCTCAGGTGTGGTTCTTGTTTTGTTTTGTTTTCAGGAGCTTGTCTGTGGAAAAGAATGAAATGAATTGTGACATCCCTGAGGACCATTGAGAACTGCACTATCCATTTTCTAGACAAGAGAGCTGGAAAACGTTAACCATAGAAGGAATATTAGCACCATTAAGTCTCCCTTGATGAGTACGAGGCATCATGGGTAATACAGAGAGTAACGTGACCAGCGGGGTAAAGAAACAGGCTGGGGTGTCGACACAGAAACTCTACAAGTTGGTGGATTTGAAAGGTATGATCACCGATAAATTTACTTTTTTGTCATTGCTTCTTGATACTCGAGCGGGTTATATGCACATATAAATATAAATTACTATTTTGGGGTAGGAATGAGTAAGATATAATTTACAAGAAAATGTACTCACATTTATTCTGAGGGAAAGCTGTACACCATTTAGTAAACTTTCAGTTCACCCAGCCGGTTTCAAGCCTCGAACGTTGACAACAAACCAGAATAATGAGCTTGAGACTTAGACCTGCGCAAGTTTGATTATTATTGCTTTTAATTGATAACTAGTAATACATTCACAATTAGAGTTGCTGTCATTTTGCTATAGCATTCTTGGTGACTAAATTTGAGATGCAATACTACGAGTAAAATTTCAATGCATACTAATCTTTGATATTTACAACATCAACATTTCATTTTAGTTCTTTTTACCACTTGGACAGATGTAGCTTTGTTTAAAAATAAAATATACTTCTCTTAATCACTAACTTACTTAACTGCCTTGGATATCAAAACTATCACTATTTCTTAATGTTCTAGAATGCTTAAATCTCGTGCATGAGCAGCTCTTATACAAAGGGGAAAATCCTTATCCCCATTTTTTATCATTATTTTTACCATTGTTTTAAAATATAAAATTTGAGAAGAAAAAATTATTTAAGTGTAATTTTGAGAAATAACATGTAATTTAAAAACAGATGAGATTTTTCTCAAATTTTATTTATCTTTTACTGTATTGGAGGTTTTAGGTACCTTCCCCGGCTTGTCTGAAAATGAATAATTGGTTATTTGTCACCCTGGTGACTGGGTGTAATAGTAGTTCAAGTATTAGGTTAAGTTATTGTAGTAAGGTACTGATATAAACAATATATTCTGAAAGTGAATGTTGAACATCCCTGATAAATAAACGAACGACACCCCACAAAGAATTTCTTGCTCCTGTAACTAAAAATTGACTTGGAAACTGGGAGGTATCTTTCATGTCACCATGTAGATAAATACTAGAAAAAAATACTAAAAGAAAATATGATCACAAAGAAATTATGCCAATCAATAAATTACTATTAATTTTATATTTGAAACAAAACGGTACCCAACACATTTGTATATCAATAAATTGAGTGCACAAACGGACGCATTCCATAGAAAAGGCAATACCTGCATAAGATAGAGGAAACTAAATAATATACATTGTTACAGAAACATAATAGGAAAACTAGAACGTTACATTTTAACAAAGCGAATTAATTAATTAACAGTCACTGCCACAGAGACATATTAAAATGAGAAATTAAACGAGGAACATCACAGTTCATCGCGCTATGCCAGCAGATATTGATTTGAATTGTACTGTTGCCACTTGCTAGACGCTACAGGTTTTTATATTAGTTGTTTAAGTTCTGAAAGCCCACCCTTATTTCCAGACGCACCCACCCCTTCTCTAACATTCCCTTATTTTGGAGTTTTTTTAATTTAAATAGGTGTACTAGTTATATAAATTTATATCACCCAATTTCACCAACCTCCATTTTAAATGCATATTTGCTTATAACTCGGAACCTATTGGTTTATAAAAAAAAAATTGGATAAAAGTTTTATTTCTCTAATGGTACTCCAACTTAGTATCCATAAATATTTTTGTATTTCAAAATGTTTAAGAAATATGTAACCATTGGAGAGATCCGCTTATAAAACGAGATAGTACATTTGTTTGTAATATTAAACTGTGCAAAAGTACAAATATTAATAAAAATCATACCGTTAAAATTTATTTTTTCTCTTTATCACACTTAAGTAATCTACTCTTAAATTTAGGGGCAGATAGATTTTTTAAATATTCTCTAGATTCTATAACATACTGACAACGTTAATGAGTATACCAAGTTTCAGCCCTATCGGTAAAATGGTTTCGAGCTTAGGTTGATGAATAGACTGCGAAATTCGCATTTTCAAGGGTTTAGAAAGTCGTGAAATGTCGACATCCATCAAAGTATAGAATTCGATTTTTTTATGATCAAAATTCTTCCTCTCTCATTGGGGTCACGAAAAATAAAAAATAGTTTTGCTAAAAAAAACTGTGTAGTGTCAAATTTTTACATCCATAGCTGTTTCCAGCCTGAAGCTTGGGTCAGTTTTTTATTCAAGCCATATATTTTCCACTGTCAGCTTGCTAGGCCTATCGTGGCTTCATATACCTTCTAATCTAACTTAAGACTAGGACAAGCACAACGTCCAGTCCTCGGCCGTTAATTCATCACTCTGGAAGGCAAACCCACATTTCACCAATGATACATTTTTCGGCCATGCTAGGAATCGAATCCGTGACCCTTATCAGCTCAGTAAACGGACACGCTACCGACTGAGCTAAGGTGTCGAATATATGTTCAAATAATTATTCAAAATATCTATGAATCGAAAGAAAGACACATTTGCTATATTTATACCATCGGCTTAAAGGGTTTTTACATTTAACTTACAGCTGTCAAACGTGACACCATTTATATATTTAAAAAATTTGCACCTCCTATTTCTACCCATACAGGATGTAAGAACTCTACTTGAGTATGGTGAAAATGATAATAAATGTGCCCCCATTTGCGTGGAGTGAGTTCAGGAAACTATTTGAGGAAAATCCCCCTATAATACATGTGACCCGGGTTCTACATCCAGTACCAGTGTTGCCAGTGATCTTGTCTGAGAAGATAAGATGATGAAGATGAACTGTTAGTAAATGCACCACGAATATCCTTGTCGTAATATGTAAAACCAAAACAATTAAAACCAAAACATCACCCCTTCTCGTCTCTTACGCCTCAGTGCATCCGGTCAAAATTGAAAACCAAATTCCTAGCACAAAGATAGAATTAACTTTCTCCTGACTGTACAGTTCCATCATTTTATAAATTTGGTTGATTAAACTATAGACACAGTTGCGTCTAAATATTGATGAGGACATATCTGAATTGCCAAATTAGTCAAGCCCTGATATACATTGACCATGCTGTGCAAACTAAAATAAATACATTGATTTAAACAGCAACGTCGGGTGTACATGCTTTGCACAAAATAATCACCACTTTTAATCAAAGCATTTATTTCACCCATATGTTTTTAATTAAGTATCGAACCAAATTTGGGGTAGGGATGAATGTATTTGGTTTGACTCAGTGAGAGGAAATTTCAGACGCAGTTGATTTTTTTCATCAAGCCAGTCTGCGTGATCAGCTTCACCCATCCAAGGGTCGAGATGTTTCTGTCTCAAAAAGAATGGGGCAGGTGACTTGGAGTGGAGAGAATGAATTAAAAGAAAAGGAATTTATAAGACGGAGGATAAACTGAAGATAACTCTTTCAAAATAATTGTCGGGGAAGTCCCATTAGATCCTCTCACCTTATCTTGGGGTCTTGAGTTCCATTATCTTGGGTATCACTGCTTTCGGTATTACTATCTTGGGAGCCACTGTATTGGGTGTCACTTTTTCAAGCACCATTGGGTTGGGTTTAAAAAAAATCTTTTGTCAAAGATTAGCCAGGATTACGAAAAATGTATTCTTATGTCAACGACCCGTTGTTTGGATTGATGTCTTTCCTCAGCCCTTCGGCTGGTTGGTGTTGCCTGCACCAGTTGGTATGGATCCCATTTACTAGAGGAATTCAGGAAGTGTGGTAGTTCTCCATTGCCTTTCACACTGAATTTCTATGCGCGATTGCGAAAGGGCCTACCAATTTTGCCGGAAAGGTATTTTCACATACCTTCCAGGGTTCTTGTAAATGTCACTAGCGACATGGTACCAAAGGCTTTACATCTCCACCGAATGAAGTTGTACTATGGATTTTTATCAGTCGAGAAAAATCCATTGACCTCGGCTGGGTTTGAAACCCCAAACATCGAGTCCTTAGGTGAGAACTTTACCCCAAGACCGCTGTAGTCGACAAATAGACGTTACAAATAAATAAAATAAAATAAACTTTATACAAGTTGAAATTAAGATTAAAATGTGATTGAAAATTTTAAAACTTATAAATTAAAATAGCAATCAACCAAATATCTTCCTGGATATTAACCTATTTCATTTATTAGTAGCTGAGGCTAAAAATTGAATTGGTAAAGTAAGTTATTAATTAAGTTGAAAATTAAATGATTATGAACACATAATCTAAAACCAGTTATTTAAAAAAATCTAACTAATAACTTATGTTATCAATGCAATTATTGTATTGTCTCACTTACTAAAACATTTAATAATTTGATATCCAGGAAGGTGTCTTGTTTATTTAATTCTAATGCATACATTTAAATTGTTACATTGCATTTAAACTTTTATTGAATTCTGTCTAAGGTTTTTGTATTTGTAAGATATATTTGTTTAAAATTAAAATTGTATATTCAATATAATGTATTTAATTGATATTTTATGAAAACATAGATAGCTGTATGCATCGTTGGGCACGTGAACTATTTATTCCTAAATAGTTTCCCTCTTTCCCTCCATGTAAATGCAGGTGCATCTACTCTAAGTTCACTCGCGTTCAACCCTAACATCTAAGTGTAATTCAAATGCGAATAACCCACTTTGGTGACCACATGGTCTAAGGCGTCACGCTCACAATAGACTGGTCTACAAATTACTGAGATACTGAGGCTCGATTCTTAAAACAGTTCACCCCTTTCCAACCCCCAGACACTTTTTTCCCCAATCTCCCATCTCAAAGTACTTTCATCACAGGCTGGGTGTACTAAAGGGGACTTTTTCCAAAATGGCTTTTCACTTTCTCTATCCATGCAAATTCGGGTTCACTTCCTTTAAAATAAACCTCCCTAACTCCTTCCACTTTGGAATAAATATTATATATTTATTTATACTCTACAAATTTCAGCTCATGGCTGGTCATACAATTTAAGAGTTTATTATGCTATTATTATTTAAGATATTATAAGGGGTTAAGTAGTACAAATATTGAGACTTAATATTAAAACTTATCTATAATAAATTTTAATATAAGGAAAAACTATTATGCTACAATTAATATAACTTGATATTGTATACATATTTTTACGTCAGACAGGTCAAGATTAATAAATTAGTAAAGTTAACAAGAAACAATTTTACTATAAGTAAAAGCGTAAAAAAGAATGGATTTAATAAAATGAGATTATAAAGTGATCTTTAAAGTTATCTAAGTGAAGATTATATAAATTAATGAAGTTGACAAGGACATTTTATTTATTTTATTATAATAAAAATTCCTTGTCAACTTTATTAATTTATATACTCTTGACTTATTTAACTTAATGGTCGTTTTATAATCTCGTATTAAGATCCATTCTTTTTGGCGTATTTACTCTTAATAAAATTATTTATTGTTAACTTTACAAATATATTACTCTTGACCTGTCTGACGTAAAGGTGTTTATATAATATCAAGTTATATTGAATGTAACATAATGGGTTTTCCTTATATTAAAATTTAATTTATATTCTTACTACACCTAACAATGAATATCATTAAAATTATTTATAAGAATCTAATGGTTTTGTTACAGTTTTCTATAAACATTATGCGCTCAATTTAATTAAAAAAATTACACATTTATTTGAAAATATTCACAGATTTTAAATCTTTAAATTCTGATGATGTATATGGGTATAATCTGAACGAGTAGTAAGACACGGTGGTAAAAAAAATAACTAAAAACATATGTATAGCTCGGACGGGTAGTAAGATTCGGTGGGAAATTAAAACCATAGACTAGTTTCTCTAATCTGAAATTCCTAACTACCGAGCCCCTGGGTGACGCTGGATATGAAGGATTTTCTATAACTTGAAAAAGAAACTGCTACGTTTAACACCAAAGTTATTAACGGCTTATTACAAGGGGTAAGGAGGATGAGGTATTAGCTTGTAGAGGGGATGGAAAGCCCATTGTAGTAATAAATCATATTTGAGGAATTACCGTGTTCCCTGTCATTCCCTGCCTACCGCCGCCAGCGCCAGTGCAACCAGCCGAAATCGAAACTCTCTCTACTTCCCCGTCACTGGAAATTCACTCTACTGCGAGACTCGCGCCTTAAGCTGTGTGAACTCCTACGAAATAACTTTAGAACTTTAATACACTTCCATATATTCCCATTAAAAGCCCGTTTCACTATACAGATATCACCAAAACTTAGGTAGGTATCAAATCTCGAACCAGGCGTTGTATTTTAGTACTTTTTTTTTAGCAATGAGTCTTACTACCCGTTTGGACTATACGCTTATGTGTTAGTTACGCTAATGGTTTTAGGGATTATCAAGGTGCACCCGAATTTGTGTGCAAAGAGAGAGAGTTTTAAGCCATTTTGGAAAATCCACCCTCAGTACACCCGACTGAGATTCAAACCTCAATCTCCCCGTCATCAATGAGCTAGTCCACTGCGAGAGTAGCGCGTTAGACCACGCGGCCACCGAAGTGGGTGGTGCTGTTTTATGTATTTTACTTAAGAAACTGGTGTAACTGATATTAGTGAAACCATTACACCACATTTCTAATAAAAGTAACAAAAAAATCAAAGTTATTTAGTTTAAATTTTTAAAAAACTGTTAAACTGATCTAAATTTCGTCGTCAGCTGATGATAGATGCAGAAAACCACAGTTCGATACGTTTTCTGGTTAGAACGTAGTAATCGGGAGTGATGTAGGCTCTTAAAATTTCTTTTCACCACACTCAAGAGGTGAAGGTCACACGAGATCGTGAAATGAACCCTGTTTTAAGCGCTTGAGGTTACGAGTTTCGCGAGGGACAATGTGGAAGATAACTAACACTAATTAGTTCTTCACTCAAGAGTAGAAATGGGGTTGAAACAACAACATGAGGGTAGAGAAACTAAACGTATGCACCTGTTTAATACTTTCAGGATGATTCCGTCGTTTTCCACCAGTTGAAAAAGTACAGTAAAAGTTATTTATTCCTCTGCTTGTCAAATATGAAAGACTTGTATCAAATTGGGCTATGTTACCACACTTATTATATATAGCATATTATTTTGTTAATATTTAACACTGATTCAAACATCCGTGCATAGAAATATAAGCTTATTTTTATTTGTTTTTGAAAATTCAAAAGTTTGTATCAAATTAAAGAAAAAGCGTAACTATTTAGTCTTATGAGGTTTTTTACCCACCTCGGTGGCGTGGTTAGCTGACGCACGAGTTTCGTGCTAGGCTAGACTACCAAGGACGGGTAGATCGAGGTTCGAATCTCGGTCGGGTGAACTGGGGGTGGTTTTTAATAAATGGTTCTCCACTCTCCCTTCACGCAAATGCAAGTTCACTTTCTCTAAGATTCAACCTTCACAATTCCTAACCTATTAGCGTAATTAGTACTTAAGCGTATAATCCAAATTAGTAGTAAAACGTGGTGAAATTAAAAAAATTAATCTTTTTTTTAAACCCTAAACATTAATTTCTCAGAATTACTATTTAGGGGTAAAAGACAGTACACCCAGTTGAGATTCAAACCCCAACTTACACGTAATCATCAAACCATACTAAATGAGCTTGACATTCAAACCACATGCCCACCTATGTGAATCTAAACGTAAATCAGTATTGTTTTCTGGTGACGGAAGATTCAGGTACGAATTTCGGGCGTATCGAATGTGGTTTTTCTTAAATGGGTCCATCCTCCTCACAAATGTGTGTACATTTCCTCTGAATTTTAACCTACTCAACCTCATCCCATCAGCGTACCCATAGAAAAGGGATAATTATAGAAATACCACTTTAACGTTGGCAAGTAGAACCATATTGCTAGCGCTCGCGGCGTTAGTGCCACGAACTAAAAGATTCGAAGCGGGACGTCACACTTGGAACACAACGCATTTTCTATTGCGGAATGTTAATGAAACAATTATTATTAAATCAAATTCAACCAAGTGTAACTAAATCCATCATTTTATAAATAAATCAAGTTATGTAAAGTAAAATCTGGAAAATCTAGATAAATTCCTTCTTTAAACTAAACAACAAATTTGCTAACAAAACAGTGATGTCGAATTTTATATAGGCTGTATTCGAATAGTCCAAGGCTCCCTAGTCGGACGCTTGTGTTTTAGCCTTGATGCAGTCTTGACGATTTTACACTTCTCGCTCTGTTCATAGCGAAGACTACATCAAACTATTCGAACGGCAACAACCTTATTTAAAATGGCGGAAAACGTAAGTCAGTGCTCTAGCAGACGAAATGACAATACTAAAACAATTGCCAGTCAAAAACCACAACTGACACCGCGAAAACAGCGCATGGCTGGTAGCCTTCGTATCCATGGTGACCAAGACCTCGAGAAGACTGCATAGGTATCCTTCGTGACTATTCTGACAGATCTACACTGGGTCACGTGATTGCCAATGCAGCTATCAAGGGCACGAGTCAAGGCGACGCCGCATAAGTAGACTATTCGGATACAGTCATAGACTTCACACTTCCTTTTCCATGGACATCACGTCCACGCATGCGCATTCCTCTGTGACGTCATTGCAAGCTGCTCCTAGTGATAGTGCCCCAAACTTGTTTACGGGAGCAGCTAGTCCTATAATAGTACTCAGGGACGGATCCAGAACATTTTCATAAGGGGGTCATAGCTATAAATAACACAGTTACTTACAATGTTAGATTTTTGTTCAAAGCCATTTAATAGTTTCTAATTCTTATTTGTAAACAAATGTATATGTATGTATGTATATGTAAACCAATAATTTTTCCACACTTGCGTGAGTCATCTCGAACATTGAATAAACGTGAATGAATAACGCACGTGTGGACCCGGCTTAAGAGGTGTCTGCGCGTAAAGAGATAAAAAAAAATTATATTATTTATCTGTGTTGTATTTTCTTTCTAAAATTTAAACTTTAATTTTGTTTTTTGTATTAATTTCTAACTTTCACAGGGTGAGGTCAACTGACCCTTTAACCCCCCCGAATCTGTGCCTGAGAGTACTCACCCCATAAATACTGACGTGTTAGTAAGGTGCCTTGCACTAAAATAAAGTGGACTCTAGAAGAGGGTGTGCTTTCAGGGGGTGGTCTGCTAGTGGATATGATGAAGAGAGCGTCTGTGACCAAGCAGTACGCGGAGTTGGATCACGCCATCAAGACCAAGGTGGAGCCGTTCCTTTACAACAAGGGCCGGTGCCAGCTCGTGCCTATCGCTAAACTAGTGCTGCTCAGGAACAAGGAGCGCTCCAGGGCAAAGATGGTAAGTGATTTCATGAAGGGAGAAGTAGTTCATAAAATAAATGGGTTTAATAATCCGACTTTTTTTAAATCTCGTATATAACAATACGAATCTGATAATAGAGCGAGATTATTCTATATTGGTTTAATTTTTATTTTCTTCAATACTGATTTTCTTTCACAGTAATAATTAATTACTACCTTTTTGTTTTGTTTTTTATCAGCACGTCTTTCTACCTGTTCAGGTTATACGTATATACGATTACTTTAATGGGGATAGGAAGTATTTTATAAATAATCTACCTGCATTTACGTGTAAGGAGAGTGGGAAATCCTGTAGGAAAAACTACCCTCAATAGGCCCAACCGGGATTCAAACTCTGGTCTTTAGCAGGGCTGAGAGTGACGCCTTAGACCATTCGGCCACTGAATAGGGCTATTGCTACATAATGAGTTTACAGCCAGCTAAGCCAACCCAATAGTAAGCATCATAATAGCTCTTTAAAATTATATTCAGATTCTATCTATTTTTTTAAATAATGTGGTGTTTTTTTCTAATATCAAATTTGAAATATTTTTGAATCCTCTAAACTTGAATATTTTTAGGGATTTGAAGATTCAAAGGAATCATGCACACTTAATACAATTTTTTGCACGACGTATTTCTACCAATCCAGGATATCCGCATATTTACACTAATGAGATAGAGAGATGAATAAGGTAGAATTTTATAGGAAACATATCCACATTTGTATGGAGAGAGAGCGGGAAACCATATAGGAAAAACCACCCTCACTACAATTTGTTAGGATTCTAGCCCCGACTTCTCCATCATCGGCAAACCATACAGGTTGCCTGATTCCGCGCGTCTACTGATGCGGGTTTTAAATTAATATGATTATTTTCACTAGAGTTTAAGGACGCACAAACACGAAACATATCATTAGAGCCATAAAGTAAACGCAGCTAAAAATTTGAAAATAATTAAAAATAGAATATGTTAGCTAAAAGGACTGAGAGGCTGAAAAGGAACCACTGACCAAATAATGGAACGGAAAAATGTTTATTCATCCAACAGAGGGATACTTATTTCCCAATGTAAGGGATAAGGTGGCAACAAATTGCGTTTTTTTTAAATTATTTACGTGGCCAGGGATGCCCTTAGTTCAATTTTCTTCACTAACAAACTCAGTTTGTACAAATGTACAAAGAAAAACTGTACCAAGTTTAAATTAAGTCTATTAATACGCTCGAAAGTTATCGCGAGACATATCCACAACAGAAGGACAGACAAAATGCGAACCATTGAAGTTAAAACGTTCAATAAATCAAACCACATTAACACAGCAGTGATTTTACACTCCGATAATATTTTATAGATCACCTGTACAGAAAGCAAAATTTTCCACCCAAACTTGTTTTTTCCCTTTTGTCACATAAAGAAGAGCGCCGCACCCCCCTCCCCCCTCTCCAACCCTCAAATCACCGCCCTGTTTTCACACATCTAAGGTGGATCCTGTACTTGGTAACAAATTAATTGGGATTAGTTTATTATTTTATTTTTTATTTTTAAAATAATAATTGTTATTTTTGTTTAATACGATAAAACCATTTCCGCGTCTCAATTCCATTGTAAATAAAGTAGAATATAGAAAAATACACAGTGATGTGACGTCTGGCTTGGTCAGTATTATCTACCTAAGCTAGGTGTTATCCGTGAGGTGAAGCGGACTCTAGGCTGGTATTTGCCTTCAGGGGGGATTGAAAATTACTCTTTGTGCAGTCAGTCAATATAAAACCATGATTGTTTATAGCCCCGGGTAATAAAACACGGTGGAAACAAACAAAAAAAAAGAACAGTGGCTTTCTGGTTCAATCAGGGGCTGTTTATTATCAATACGGTGGTCTTTGATCGTGGAGTGATCAGGTTGTTTCGATAATTAATTGTTTAATAATAAGAGGGTTGGTGGGATTCACCATTCGTTCGTTCCCGATATATGTTCTGATGCTTCCAGAAGGGAATCTCAAGACTAAATTAAATGATTTGAGCCTAAATTGAACCAGTGTGGGCTAGTCTACATTATGCAGCAAATATAGTGGGCAACAATTTAAATATAAAAAGCTATTTTGATGTGTTTGTTGGTATAAGAAAGGACAGTATAAAGACAGTATAACCTGTTAATTTGTAAAATATACTTACTTCACATCAATGTTTAGATTTATATAGTTATTGTAACAATGTTACAAATTTAACTTACTTTCTATGAATATCATGGATTGAAGATCTAGAAGTATTACAAGTTGTTACAAAATAGGTGCTTTCATAAAAGTAAGATGAATATACTTGATTTTAACAAGATGGGTGTTAAAATAATATAATTATTCAGTTAATATTTAAATCAATTAGTACACATTAAAATTAAATCAAGTTTTCTAAAAATACCATTTTTAGGTCGACATAAAATTATCAATACTCTTATGTTTTATTCTGAGATTTCCTTAGAAACTTTGAATATGTCTCCTTTAAATCTTAGGAGATGCATTAATACAACGGTAATAAAGTAGGAGTTTTAAAATTTGTTTTAACATTTAGAGTTAATATTTAAACGCAATATAGTTAGTGTATTAGTGACCAAGTCTGTTTTTTTTTTGCCACAAGTTTTTCGATGGTGCATATCACGTGCACTTCTCTATTATCTATTTATGCATAACGTAGTTTGGGCCACGGTGTATTAGACACACGGGTTGTCACATCTTACTAAATTCACTATCTTAATTATGTGTCATTAAATTAGGGAATGTTTCGGATAACTCCAAAAAGCAATAAGACACGTGATACCAAAACATAATAATACAAATACATAGAAACACAATTAATACGTTACTTTAATAAGAACATTAAATGTGTTGAGTTATATAAATTGACTCTCATAGGCGTTGAGCTACAAAATATTAATTGGTCTAAGCTTGAAATAAATGAAGTTCCTTAGAAACCAAATAACATTTATTAATGTTAGATTCCCTTAACAAAAAATTGTAGTTATTTTAAGTATTAATGTAACCCTTGTTTTACGATGACGAAAAAGCTTGTTAAGTTTTTAGTATCTCTTTACCTTCAAGCGAATAGGGTGCATTTCTTCTAAACTCTACTTAAATAATGTCTACCTCACTGTGGTAAAAATGTGAATAGCCCGGGCGAGTATTAATATGCAAATAAATAGGAAAACTATTGTTGGTAGTACTGTCCCGTGAAAATCAAACTAAATGTATTATCAATTACAATTTTAAATAATCACAATTTATTAAAATATCTGAATTATAGGATAGGGAATAGGGAAAACCACCCCAGTTCACCTGAGCGAGATTACAACCTCGATCTCACCATCTTTGGCAGTCTAGCTCAACGCGAAACTAGCTAGTTTTAATTGAAGGATACTCTGAGATCTAATGGTGGTCAAGTGGTCCAATCCGTTAGACTCGCATTGCACTTCGAGTAGGTCTGACAGTTCAAATCACTGAAAGCAAAAATAGGAAGTAAAAAGTGTAAGAATATAAATAGTACATAGGAACTGGTTTGGTGAGTATGCTGACTAAATGTTAGATTCTTCTAGTATATTTCTACAGTCACGGTAAAGTTTGAATTTCGAATCCCGGCTAGGTGTAGTAAGGGTAATTTTTCTAATTTTTCATCCCTCCTCCCAAAAAGAAATAAAAGAAATCGGGCTTATATTATCTAGATTCTACCTTTAATATCCTTACACTTAGGAGTAATTAGTTGACCTCAGTGGTCTTGAGGTAAAGTGCTCACCTCAGCACCCGCTGTTCGTGGGTTCAAACCCGACCAAGGACAACAGATTTCTCTTGAGCAATAAAAATCCGTAGTACAACTTCCTTCAGAGGGAAATAAAGCCATCGGTCCGCTGTCGATTGTAACATGTAAAAAATAATTATTATATCATGTGAAAATACCTTTCCATGAAAATTGGTTGGCTCTTTTGCGCTCGCTCATATAAATGCAGTGTGGACGACAACAAGGAACCACCACACACTTCCTCAACCCCCCCCCCCCC
>CABFWO010004667.1:20757-50107 GCA_902155825.1 Timema genevievae
TAATAATAATAATAATAATAATAAATAGTCAAAGCTATTATTTATGCTTTTAGTGAGGATTACTCTATCTAGCTATCATATTCTGAAAATTGAAAAATGACACCTGGACACGGGAATCAAACCCGGGACCTTTGGCTTTGTACGCCAAGGCTCTAATCACTGAGCTATCCAGGTGTCATTTTTCACTTTTCAGAATATGATATCTAGATGGAGTAATCCTCCCTAAAAGCATAAATAATAGCTTTGGCTATTTAATTCTTAGTATGAAATCCCGTACAATTATAATAATTGTACAAATGGCAGCAATAAGCCAACTACCGAGTCGAAGATGGCTGCGTTATCTGATAGATAGCTCGTGATATTAATATAATCACATACTTGTAGCTGACGATTTCCGCACTCCATCATAGGCTCTGCCTTAAAATATGAGTGAAGAATGACCCTGGGCACGGGACGAATCCTGGATAGCTCAGTATTTAGAGCATTGACGTACTAAGCCAAAGGTACCGGGTTTGATTCCCGTGTCCAGGTGTCATTTTTCAATTTCCAGAAAGTGTGCTAAACCTATCGATAATAATAAAAAATTAATAAAAATGTCAAAATGAGAAGTTTTCCTAGCACTCGATGAACCAACACACAATAATATTGCCTAGCGCCTGTAAACTAGACTGTACCGGGTCGAGCGTGCGCGCTTGAAAAATAGAACCAGTTCTATCTTTCAAGCGTGCGCGCTCAGTCGCTCGCTCGCACGCTCCAGTCTGGCCACCTCTCATTACAACCCATGTGTTCTATTTTATATTTTAGTCGCTCGCGCGCTCAGTCTGGCCGCCCCCTAATGGGGATAAATTCACATTGTCTGGACATATCGTTGTTGCGGAGAGTGGTAAATATAAACACTGTTTGGGGGGTTTTCAATCAAACTTAACAAAACTAACACATAGAATGTAGGCCTGTGCTCAAGTTGAGTATGATAGCCTATAAATAATATTTCTTAACCCAACTTCAACCCAGGTAGCCCTACATTATAAACTGATGAAATTATCTGTATATAATAGTATATGACACTTTAACACAAATTTATGAAGATTAAAAGCATACAATTACAAAAACATTGTTTCTTTATTGCCATGCCCTATGTGAGATATAACTTATCTTTGCTTAGAGTGTGTGATAGTAATGCTTATGCAACAGTTTAATAAAATGGCGTTTTAAAGTAGCTACTGATGTCACTTTGCCATAGTATAGTATTTAAATACAGGATTGCCAACAAGATAATACTTGGGTTATTTATATATAAATAAGAATGTCAATATCTTTGTGTATAAAACAAGCTCATTATACACAGGTATGTTAGGTAATATTAAAATAAGTCTAATAATTTAAAATCCATGTTTAGATTTAAAAGTAATAAGACAGTAAATAAAAAAATCTCTTTTTTATATTAACATAGTGATAGTGCTGCTCTCTAGTAACCACGGAATGAGTTAAGGAGAGTATCTGCTGCTGCCATCTATCAGACATGTGGTACCGCAATTTAATGGATACAAATCATAATGGATACAATTCAGGATTTTGTGGATATAATGCAAATATTTCTAGTGGATACAGATCAGACTTTTTATTCGTGGTGCTTGTGTAACCTTGTTACAACATGGAAAGAAAAGGATTGTTTGGCTCACCGGTTCTGCCCCTATTTGGCTCGTCCCAACGAAGGCTCCACACAACGTACACATCGCGGCTCGAGAAAAATCCAACTGAATTGAGAGACCGTGGCTCGACGTCCGCCTTCGAGTGCGCCTCGCCCAGAGAAAAAACAAGAGACGATCGACATGCGCAGGTCCGTGTGCGCCGACGAGAGTGTCGCGATTGGGCGGCGCGCGGTTTGAATTATGCCGAGGCTCAGCGAGCAAGTTCTAGAATGAGTGCACTCCCCTTACCCCTCTTCCCATCCTTGCTTCCCGCGCTTTGAGAGCACGTGATTGTTATCGAGTGTATAAAATGGCAGGACTATATTGTGCCGGTACACATTTCACTATACGCTCTAGGTGAGACACTTTAGTGTTTGATAGGTTTAGTTTGTCTGTTTCAAAATTCCATTTTAGCACTTTGATTTCTAAATTACTGTTTGGCGATATTAATTTAAGATTTAATCTTTGTTTACCTAAATAATTTATTGAGTCATACACTTCTGGTACTTTAGTCACATCATGCTAATGATTGTGTTTTTTGTACCATTGAAAATTTAATCTATTGCAGTTTGGTACTTTGCTCGTCAAACCAGGGGCCGCGAGCCCATGTGTTTGGTCTGCTAGCTTTGTTAGTTGTTACGTTACGGAATTATAGTAAATCTTTCTATAATGCATTCTTGTTGTATATTTCTATTGCGCCTTAGAAAGGCTGTCATGATAAACTTTAATCTAGGGTACCTTGCTAATTACTATAGAAAATTGAGAGTCGCTGGTGGCGGCGAGCTAATTCCATTATGGTAGTGCCTAAACCTGTAGGTTATTATTTCTATCTTCGTCATTATAATTATTCTGAACTGAATCGTACGAAGGTCAATCTAACTATAAATGTATTTGGATTCTTTTGTCGGCCATCTTTGAGCTTGGGGTCTTGCCCCAGGTCTTAATAATGATATTTTTTTAATGGCCATTATATATGATGTTTGCATCTAACGCTAGGCATGTCTCTCTCTCTCTCTCTCTCTCTTCGAGTATTGTTATTTGTTGAATAAAAAATAAAACTCTCTTGTAATCAACCTGTCTGTTATTTATGGGGATAAGTGTACAGTAAAGGGGGGGGGGTTACACTTGTTTAAAAAATGTCTGAATGGAGACCATTCAGAATGGATACAATTCAGGATTTTGTGGATATTATAAGAATGGATACAAATCAGACATTTTATTTGTGGTGCTTGTTTAAGAAAATATCTGAATGGATACAATTCAGGATTTTGTGGATATAATGCAAATAATTACAGTGGATACAAATCAGGATTGTTGTTAAAATCATTTATTTGAAAACTGTCTGAATGGAGACCATTCAGAATGGCTACAATTAAGGATTTTGTGGATATTATGAGAATGGATACAAATCAGACTTTTTATTCGTGGTACTTGTTTAAGAAATGTCTGAATGAATACAATTCAGTCGTCTCGTGGGCTCAAACCCATTAGGGGGTCGACGGATTTCTCTTGAGCAATAAAAATCCGTAGCACAACTTCCTTCATGGGGGAAGTAAAGCCGTCACTCCCATGTTGATTGTGGCTTGTAAAAGAACACTAAAAGGTTTTTGAAAATACCTTTCTAGGCAAAATTGGTAGGCCCTTTCGCTCTTGCTCATAGAACTTATGGTGTGCTGATATAATCAGTTGGTTCAAAACGTGCCCTTTAAGCACCTCACATAAATTAAATGAAAAAATGAGAGGGTGAGCAAGGTAAGGTTAGGTGAGATTAGATTAGGTTAGAAAATGGTCCAAATTATCTTGGAAGAGAATTCGTGGTGTAAGGTGTAAGTGCCTAATCAATCTTGAGAGGGGAAACTATTGACTGGGGTTAAAAACAGGATTTAGTATACCTACAACCGGGGATACGTAAATTGGATCCAAAGAGTTGTGCCCCCTTTCACCAAAACGTAAAATGGGTCCCAATATTTTGAAATTGATAGGTAAAATAGGTAAAAGTATTACTATACTTACTCAATCTAAGCATTATATACGATAATAATTCTGTTTCAAATTCACATAGTTCCTTTTTGTTTGCGCTGTTGGCAGTTAAACAGTGCAGAGCAGGGTTTTTTTTTACGCTGTTGGCATACATAATATCAGAGCTCAGTTATACAGTGCAGAGCATTCCGGTACAATGGAAGCTATAACAAGTCAAAATAATAAGACGATGTTTATATTTCATGGTTATAAATTTAGATATCACGAACTTCTGAACTTCAATTCAAATTCCATGTGGTGTCTCCTGTGTAGCGCGGATAGAATGAAGGAAGACGGGACCCAGAAGACAGGACCCATTTTACGTATACACTTTTTATAACCGGTACTCATCTTACCTATACCTTTTTTCTAATTGGGATACAATTTGACATGATTTTGGCAGACGGGAACCAATTTACCAACCCCGCTACAACCAATGTTTCACCTTTCTAAGATAGAAACTGGTTTCCGTCATACGTTTTGACAACTATACACTTAGTTAAAGGAGATTACCAGAAATTAACAGTAAATTTTAAGCCTAAAGACACAATAATGCCTTACGTAAAATTATTTACCACGTTTAGTCCTGAAAACTTAAATTTCCAACACCTTACAATTTTAGAAATTAATTTGTAGTGGATATGATTGGGAACACGACAATATTGTTACTTCAATCAAGGAACTGAAACAGAATCATTTCACGCCTACGGTTACGATTGGGAGCTCACAATAAACTCTTTCCGAGGAGCTACATTATTAAAAACAATTTGAATCGGTTATTTCAAAAAGGACTTAGTTTAAAATGTATACACTTTCGGGTAAGAATATAGTTATATTAAAATGTGTAGCATAATTTCATTTATAATTGTCCTTCCCCCCGTCTGTAATATATAAACCTGGTCCTAGAATCTGTCAGGATGTGCTATGGCCGAGGATAGGGGGAGGTGATTGTGTATACCTGTGTGGGTTCATGATTGACGTTTGACTTGGTTTTTAAATAGGTTTATTAGTACTACTATGTCTCTTACAAATGTAATGTTGGAGGTGATATAAGGATGAAAGAACTTAAAGAATATTCGGAAGCTTGTGACAAAACGAGGTGTTACTAGGAATAACCAATGGCCTGTCTGATTACTAGGTGGTCCCTACATGGTCTCCGAACCCCAGTACCCTGGGCTCGAGTGGTAGTCCTCTTCTACAAATACTGATTAACTAGCGTCCTAGCCCATGTAGTCCCGAATTGGGCAGAGTGACCCCTAGACTGCGATGTTGTTTATTCAGCTATAATGGCTGGATCCCCTACATTTTATCCTGCCCTCTGGCCTTGTTTCTGACTAAGGAATGCTGACCATGTTTATGTGGTCAGCTCCTCTATTCTATTTTTTTTACAGGCTAATCACAAAAACCTACAACACTCGTTTTGTCATTCGCAATCCATAACACACAATACTATACAAACACGCCTTCCAAATTAGGCCGTGTGGTTTTATATATATATATATATATATATATATATATAAAATTTCGAGTCAATTGTAATAATACTATTATTTATATCACATAATTTTTATAGAGAAAATATGTTATTTCAAAATAGTAAAAATAATAATTTAACATGAATACGATTTTTTTATTCAAGTACTTAAACAATTTAGATAAATAATATTAAAATGGGCTCATCTTTCATTTCTTGATACATTTATAATAAGGTTGTTTTCCTCCGTTGGGAAGACCTAGACGTATATGGGAGGATAACATTAGAATGAACCTAAAAGAGAGAGGGTAAATGAGATGGACTGGATAGAACTAGGTCAAGATATATATATATATTTATCACCTGTTTACGTTATACGTCATGTATTTTTGTAATTGTGGCAATGAACATTCGAGTTCCTAATGCTATAAAGTAATTAAATAAATTAAGTTTATTTTTCTATTTTAAAAACCAACAACACTAAGGTTACAACTCCTTGAATATATTTTTAGTCGTAGCTCCATAATAATAATGACAGCCTTATGCTCTTTATAAGAATATCAAACAAATTAAAATAAATAAAATTATGTTTCTGAAACATTTTAAGATTTGTTGAGGAAAGTTAAATCTAATAATATGTTTTAAAACGAAATATATAAGTTTGTATATTTATAATAGCTTTTTACAGTAAAATGTTTTGATCTGCATAAAGCACTTCATGATGGATATTTTAAGATAGTGAGTTAGGTACAAAATATCTCATATAAATATGTGTTTAATAAAATACAAATAGATCTTAGCAATGAAACAGAAGGAAACTTTAGAAAAAATAGATTTTTTAAAACCTCATCTAACTATTTGTTCAGATTATACGCATATTTTGTAATAAATTGAATGTGCTGGGGATGAAGAAGGAAGCACTTTAGAGGTAATCTATTCGCATTTGCATGGAAGGAGAGTGGGAAACATTTACTACTATTTGAGAACTGACCGTAATTCGAACCCGAACTCCCCGTCATCAAAAGTCCTGTCTAACACTAGAGTAGCGCCTTAGTCTATTCGGCCACTGGAGTGGGTCAAGTATAGTTTAAAATGTGAATAAACCAATTACAACTTTAACATTAATTAAAATAAAAAATAAACGATATCTTCTTAAATTCCATTAAATTATTAATAAGTAAGCTTATAAAATAAAATTGGTACTATTGATATATTTTTATTCAAAAAGTTGTAATTTTGTTTATTAACATTTTACCTTTCGTTTCCTTATATTTAATTTCTTATCAAATTATTAAATTAAAGGAATCTAATATTTATTTGTTTTGTGGAGATCCGAGTAAATGTCGTGAGGTGTGCTGGGACCTTAACGAGAGGGGAGCGGTGGGGGAGACTATCCTTCACCTGTGTCTGTTGAACGCTACCTCCATCCACGCCGACCTCGCGAAGAGACTCCTCAAGTTCTACCCGAAGCTCATCAACGACATTTACATGAGCGATGAGTATTACGGTAAGACCACGCCCCTAACCCCCTTCTATTTACTTATTTACCATACCCACGGGTAATAATTTTATTTCGTTTATTTTTCACCACGTATCACACTGTCCGTTAGGTTATACGCGTTTTGATTACTCTTATGGACCAATAATGAGTGAGGTTGAATTTAGAGGTATTGTACCTGAATTTGTGTTGAAGGAGAGTCAAAAACTATTTAGGAACATCCCCCCTCCCCCACCAGAGTACACCCGGACGAAACTTGAACCTCGATCTACCTATCATTCGCAGTCCAGTCTATTACGAAAGTAATCAATCATAGATACGGGTAGTGATGGCAACAATCGCGAGATTATCATAGAGCTGAAGTCAATTTTTATAGGAAGATCCTTATTATCTGACACCTATAAAAGCTACTATAACTCCTTTTACGTATTCATACGTTAAGTCACGTGATCTTCAGCTGTCACATTTGATAGCTACTCAATGTTGACCGCAAATATATGTTTGTATTTTATAAAAAGCTCTTCAAATTAAAATTGGACTGTGGATACTACAATATAAATTACACGCATACACATGGTAATTGGTTATATCATTGGGTAAACTTAAAAAGAGATGCATGGTGGAAAGAACAGGGGAAGAAGATGTGAGATAAAAGAAAGAAGCGTACAAAATAATGATTTATGTGAAGAGTGAAACAGAACGTCTTTTATTACCTTTTGTTGGTCGGGACGCATGTTGTCTATGGACTTTGGGTCGTCGGTGAAATGTGTCCGTGACGTACAGGACGTTGGGTTAACATCGACTCTAAGCCATATGTAGTGACTCGTGGGTTCGAGTCTCGGGGATAGGAGTTATCTTGTATTTCCTAATAGAAGTACAAGATGGTCTTGTGTGTGAACCGTTGTCAAAGGGGGGTCTACGGTCTACTAGTTGATCAGTTACGCGGTTAGGACAGTATCCAGCTATGTCAAACGAACGTGGTCTAAATCCAACTCCACGACGAGAGTCTTACTCCTCTGTCAATCAAACTCTATATTTCAAACATCACATGTAGCTTTGTTAAAATAAGCACCTCCTTTACAAGGTCTGTCAACGCCTCCATGATTCCACACACCTCTGAACACCAACCCATTACCGTTCACAACCAATGTGCAATGGTACAGTAAAACTTCGATAATCAGGACTAAATGGGGGGAAGGATGTATTACAAATTAATGAAAATAACAGATAAGCTACAAGGACATTTTAAAAAAAAATCGTATATTATACGTGCAACGGAGAAAAGTTTTGTGTTTGTTAGATCATTCAGTATGTTACTTAAAAAATTTTAATATGATTTGAAAAATAATTAAACTAGTGAACTGGATGATCCTGGATCTGTTAAACAAGTATCGACTTGAAGGTAGACGGGGTTGTAAGAAGCTGTCAATCTTTTGGTACTCATTTATTCTAGTATCAGTTCACGCTAGTTTCAGCTTCGTTACTTGTAACACAGTGGTAAAAACAACTAAACATATAATAAGGTAAATTTGGATTAACGAGGTTGGAGTTATCATCGTTTTACTGAATAGCTTTTATTATTTTCATTAGAGATAAATTAACGTTCACTTTATGAAATAACAGAATATACCATCCCACGATCTAGCTAGACACTAACTTAATTCTAGAACAGCACCCGGTCTGTCAGTCGTTAATTCATCACTGTGAAAGGGGAAACACCAATTTAATCAATAAAAGCATGTCACTCTCGCAATAGACTGGGCTGCCGATGACGGGGAGATCGGGGTTCAATCCCGGTCGGGTGTACTGAGGGTGGTTTTAAGAAAATAATCCACACACTCTCTCTTTCCACGCAAATTCGGGTACACTTAATCTAAATATAACCTTCCTAATCCATAAAACCATTAGCGTAATCAGTACATAAGCGTATATACCGAACGGGTAGTAAAACGCCTTGCTAAAGAAAAATATTTAAACTTAATCGCAATATCATTGGTTGTACGTTCCAATTTAACTGCCAGAGAAGCTGTATTTATTTAAATAGATTATAACTACATACCACCAAATAAAGAGCCATGCGATTACGATTTGGGAAAGTAGTGGTTATATTAACATAAATTACGTTAAATTCCTTTTAGGTCACACAATTTTGGTGTAGTTAATACAGGTAATGTTAGGTATTTTAATGTGTGAGTAAATTGTTTGTGTATACCATTTCACTAGCACAAACTCTGTTTAGACTGTAGTTAATCCTTCTTTCAATGAAGATTTCAGTGGCTGTCCAATAGGAAGCAAACTGAACCAAGCATACTCGTACATAAACATTAACATTGTATAGTCATTTAAAAAAAATGGTATCAGGGTTAATGTGTAGAACTTTATATGAAAGCGTTTAAATTACCCTGCAAACCAGCATCTGGGAAGGCGATAAAGGGTAACTTGTTTCGTCACTTTGATAAACCATTTTTCTGAAGAACCACTTGCCAAATACGCTTTTCTACTTATAATATCCAAATGCATTTTCCGTCAGGGCCATACTAATGGAGCTTGGACTCTCCTAAAAGTTCGAACATCGTGGTGACATCGATGTATGTACTTTCCATTAGCCAAAAATCACCCTTTATTAGTGTTACGGCGGCGAAAATGTGTTGCCATGGGGGCATGGTTGTAAGGGGTGGGGAGATTTCAGCCTTTACCGAAACCTGATTGTGTGCACAGCTGTGGCCACGTAAAACGTTCAATATGAGTGGAGAAAGTGGAATTGGAAGCTTTTCTGAAGGGAAAAAGAGATAGAATGTAAAAATAAACAGGCAGACTTTGCAAGGGTCACGCACAAAAAAAAAGGTTGTGTATTCTAAAGATACCCACATCGAGTAAAAAAAAATCCATCCTAGTTCTTTGTTTGGTTTTTTTATACCCCACATATTACCACCCATCCAGGTTAGTCAAATATTGACACTAATGGGGTAGGGACAGACGCGGATTGGGGGGGGGGGGTCAAGAATTAATACAAAAAACAAAATGAAATAAAAAATTTCAGAAATAAAATACAACACATATATTTTATACAATTTTTAATCTTTTTACTCGCAGACATCTCTTAAGCCGGGTCCACACGTGCGTTATTCGTCCACGTTTATTCAATTTTAGATATAACCCACGCAAGTGTGGAGAAAATATTCGTTTTCATGTACGAAAATTTGTCGTGCATAGCGAGTAACGAACATTGTTCCGCATTGAGACGGTAGGCTACCACACATCAAAGAAGACTAATAATCGCCTGAGAGCAGTTCATCCACGAATATCGAATATAAAGTATGTGTGGACAGCAGGAGCGGCGGAACTGTGGGGGACTCTGCCCCACTGGAAATAATTTGCACCTTACTGGAATAAATTTCCGCGTGGATATATTTCAAATCCTCTGATATAACCTCAAATATCAAGCTGAAAGATGGTCTTTAAGTCAAACTCCAAATGACTTCTAAGTGCATTCTATTGTCAAAAATTTGTCGGAGAAGAGCGCTTCAAATCACTATTAGACTAGAGGCATCTAACTAGCAGAAAAAATCAGGGGAGGAGAGCTCTAAATAGCTTCCAGGGTCATTCAAATTTCAAAAAATTTCTAGGGGAGGACAAATCCAAATAACTTCTAGGTGCATGTCATTTTGAAGAATTTTCAGGCGAGGACCACCCCAAATAGCCTAGTTTCTGAAATAATTCAATTTTCAAAATCTTGTCGGTGGAAGACCACTTCAAAGATAATCTTCTAGAGGTATCTAATCATCGTAAAAAATTAAGATGAGGATCACTCTAAATATCTTCAAGGGGAATCCAAATTTCAAAAATTTCTTATGGCTTATTAAAGATTTTAATTTTAAAAAAAACAAGGCGAAGACTAATCATAACTTCTAGAGTGAACAATGTTTTTTTAATTGTTAGAGGGCCACTCCAAATAGTTTATAAAAACTATCTGATTTTAAAAAATAGGAGAGGATGACCACGGTTTAAAACATACATAAGACCAAATATGAATGAGAAACTAGTAAGGGCTTTAAACATAAATATAACATATTAAGTAACTAAGTTATTTATAACTATGACCCCCCTATGAAAATGATCTGGATCCGCCCCTGGGTAGGGATTATAAGGGTATAGTTTCAGAGAAAATATACCCATATTTACGTTGAGGGAGAGTATAAAACAACGTCGATGTAATTACCGTCCAAATTAGCTCATGAGGGAAAAGGTTTGATTGTTTCATTTGAGATTCTTGTTTCAACCATAAGCTTTCTTGTTTTAACCTTAAGCTTTCTTGTTTTAACCCGCTGCTCATAAGATAATTACTTCGGGGAAAGCGTTTGAAGTCAAAACATCTTCTAGGTTCGAAAACACTCCCCATATAGCTCGATCAATCTGATCCAGCCAAACTTCTAGAGTTGTGTTGAAAGCGATACCATTACAAGTTTTTACTTTGTGCTTCCAATATAACGCAACAATTTTATTTTAGAATTTAGATCTTTAGTAAATATATTTAAGAATCAAATAGCTAAAGTTATTATTTATGCTTTTTAGTGAGGAGTTCTCCATCTAGATATCATATTCTGAAGATTTAAAAATGACACCTGGACACGGGAATCAAATCCGGGACCTTTGCATACTAAGCCGAAAGTCCCGGGTTCGATTCCCATGTCCAGGTGTCATTTTTAAATTTTCATAATATAAATATATTTAGTTCAAAGAGAGTAAATTGAGAGAAAAAAAATGATACTTTGTGATAATGATCGAGCGGATCCGGACAACTGGGTGCCGCCAACTGAGCGCGGCGCTTGTGAAATGGGCACTGGGACAACTGGACGCCACCAAAATTGGGCGTGGCCTTAAAAATGTGTGTTTTAGTTATAAAAACTAAAGTTAGGTTAGGTTAGGTTAGGTATTTTTCATGTTTTTTATGAGTCTATTTTTTTTACTTTAAAATAATATCAAGTAGTCTAACTTTATAAATACAAACAAATTAAGGCCACTCTGTTATGCTTTTTTTAAACTCCAAAAATGAATATTTACGTAAAAATCAATCATCAAGTTTCTACACTGGCACTCAGTTATCTCGGTGCCAAGTCTTTCTAGCGCCCACTTGGCCATGCCCAGTTTGTGGCTCCCAGATGGTGGCACCCAGTTGTCCTAGACCGAACCCGAGACTTTTGGCTTTATCCAATTTATTTAGTTTAATTTTCTACACGTAGTAATATCAACAGCTATTTAATATTTGTCACCCGCCTCGGTGGCGTAGTTAGCTAACGCGCTAGCTTCATGTTGAGCTAGACTGCCGAGGACGGAGAGATCGAGGCTCGAATCTCGCTCGGGTGAACTGAGTTTTTTTTCTAAATGATTTTTCACTCTCCCTCCACGCAAATACGGGTTCACTTCCTCTATATTCAACCTTTCCTATTGATAATCCATTACTGTAATTAGTATTTAAGCGTATAGCCCGAACGGGTAGTAAAACGCAGTGCCAAGTATTATTTTATTGTTACTTTAATATTTGTCAAGATCATCGCGTGAGTACTTTTCACTTCAATTTAAAGGTTACTGTTCAGATGCCATTATGTCCACGAAAAATATTCTAGAACTGTTAATAATACTATGTATAGACAATTAAACTAAACTTATAAAATGAATCAATATTTTATTTATTTTGACTAAAAACAGTTTATAATAAAACCTTCAATTTGTGGTATTTTAATAACTTTCTTTTATACAGCGCTTTAACTTTAAATAAAACATTACTGAACTAATTGTTGTGATTGTTCTGGACCATTGTCAAGGAGAGAGCGTACTCCATGTGGCCATCGTGAACGAAGACCCTTCCATGGTCAAGTTCCTCCTCGACAGTGGCGCCGACTTCCACGAGCGGTGTTTCGGGAACTTCATGTCCCCGGAGGATCAGAAGGCTTCAAGATCGGATTCCCAGGACCACGAGTGGATCAACGTCACCCCGGATACCAACTATGACGGGTACATGGACCCGTGGGAGAGGAAATAACAACAAACACTACCCGTCATAATATAATTGACGGATTATATAGGCAGAACCTTTTAGAGCAAATTAAAAATAAATGGAGTGTGACTCACGTTGATAAAAGGTTTCTAACCAATGAAACATTCTAGGTAGAGCAGGTTGGATAAAAATAATTTGATGAATATTTAAATTAAAAGCTCCTCCAAGAAAGAAAACAAAGGAATATTTTACAAAAATAAATACCTGGATTAAAAGCTCTAAAAGGTTTTAAATAAATTTATAAACTGCGCGTATAAAATTTTATCATTGAACAAAGAATACGCAGATGAATGTTTATAAAAGTTTTTCTATAAGCCAATTAAAAAGGTATTTTATTCGCTTTAGTTATTTTATTTAGTTGTTTATGTTTGTCAAATATATTTTATTTTATACAAGTTTTTTTATTAGATCCCGGTTAGGTGTACCAAGGTTGATTTTCCCAAAATGGTTTCCCACTTTATCTCCACTCAAATGTGGGTACACTTACTCTAAATTCAACCTTCCTCATCCCTGACCCATTAGCATAAGTAGAACATAAGTGTATAACCCGGACTACTGGGTGCAAAAATATGAAGGCTTTCAATGAAATGCAGAGTTTGAGAGGCAGCTTATGTACACCTACAGTTAACATAATCGTTTAAAGAATATATATTTAATTTTATACTTTTGACATATTTACTTAAAATACGGGCAATACGTGGGAATTCAAACAAAACAATTGTATCTAAACCCACCTTGATGGCCTAATTGACTAACGCGCTAGTTTCGTGTTAGCTAGACTGCCGAGAACGATGAGATCGAGGTTCAGATCTCGGTCGGGTGAACCGGGGTTGGTTTTTCATAAATGTTTTTCCACTCTCCCTTCACGCAGATGCGGGTTCACTTCCTCTAAATTCAACCTTACCAATTCCTAACCCATTAGCATAATTAGTACTTAAGCGTATAACCCGTATGGGTAGTAAAACGCAGTGCAAAATAAAAATAAAAATAAATTGTATCCAAAACTTAAGTTTAAAGATGCTCAACCATTTACCAAAAAAATGTATACAGAACGATTGAGCCGTTCTCGAGCTATATGAGGTAAAGATAAAAAACAGAAAAACATACAGATCAAATTGAGACCCTGCATTCTCTTTTAAAGTCGATTAATAAAATCTAATTAACCGGAATGGTATACAGCACAATTTATTTTATATATATATAAAGTACTCGGTATATTTTCTGCACCAGTAGGCACACATACAAAGATATCAGTCTAATTGTCTGGTTTTATAGTGATGAGGAAGTCGGATTTAAATTCCGGGTGAGCGTACTAAGTATTTTGGTTCTCTAAATGGTTTCCCATTCTAAATCCACAAAAATAAAGGTACATTTTCTTTTGATTCTACCTTCATTTTCCTTGACCTATTAGTGTAATTAAAAGCGGATAACCCTCGCAGATAGTTATACGTGCTGTAGAGGGTATTTTTGGTTGGGAACACCACACTGTTTAAGTAATTAATGAGAGAGTTCTTTAATCAATTATTTTATTAATGATTGTACTTTTATCTAGTTTTATTTTAACACCTTATCTTGCTTCCCTATCCGGCTATGCGCACATATAAAATTAAGTATTAAATAGCGAAAGCCATTATTTATGTGTTTTAGTGAGGATTACTCCATCTAGATATCATATTCTGAAAATTGAAAAATGACACCTGGACACGGGAATCGAACTCAGGACCTTCGACTTAGTACGCCAATGCTCTAACCACTGAGCTATCCAGGAATTTTCCCATACCTATGGTCATTTTTCACTCATATTTTAAGGCAAAGTCTATGATGGACGTGTGGAAATTGTCAACTACAAATGTGTGATTTTATTAAGATCACGAGCTATCAGATAACGCACATATACAAATTAAGCTAATGTTTCAGGGATGAGAAAGGTGTTTATTTTCTAGAGCCGCATATTACTACCCTTTAGGATTGTACGCCTATGGACTGATTATTCTAACGTGCTAGGAAGGAGTAATATTGAGTAAGAGGAAACAAATGGAAATTTCTTTTGGTGAAACCACCCTCAGAACACTCGACTGGGATAGAACCCCGGTATCACCGTCATCGGCAGTCTAGTCTATTGAGAGAGCGATGTCTTAGACCATGCAGCCACCAAATCGGGTGAAGAGGGTTTAATTTTACAGGAGGTTGTTTGGAGAGGAAAGCCAATTAGGAAAACCACCCTCAATATTAGAGGCTTAGTCCATTAAACCATCTAAGCTTTTTTTTTTCTTCTAGCCATGCCTTGGAGCACCTCTGTCCGTCTTTGCTATACGCATTAAGGTTAACTAATTCTGAATATGACTAAATAAGGTAAAATTTAGATAAATGGTACCAGCATTTGCGTTACGGGAGTGTAGGAAACTATTGAGTAAAAAAACTCAGCACATCTTAAGTTCGTAATTGAAAGGGTAGTTTAAACTATCTCGCAGGGCGTTCCTGTTAGATTAAAAACGTTTTAAAAACTATTCAATACTACCTATTTGATAGACCATCAATAAAGCTTATGTTAAATATAATGCTATTTTTAAAAAGATACAACTTCCTATTTTTTTTTAACACAGTGGGGAAGTTTAAATCCAGTGTGGGTAAATTTTAACAAGCCCTCAAACTTGAATGTCTAATCAAAGCGTGTGCTTTTTTTTTAAAAAAAAATTACTTTAAATAACAGAATTTTTTTAATGTACAGTACGTTAATTAAAGAATCATTGATAACCTGTAATTGCTAGCAATATAATAGTCGCATTGACAACGTTTCTAGTAACATCATATGTAAGACTAATTAATTACATCATTAGTAATATGAGAAACACAAAAATACAAATCAACATGACATAATTGAATAAAATCATATCCTTATATTTCCGCCACCAACTTCATTGTAATAGTAAAAAAAATATTATAAAACATTAACTAATTATAAAAAGCTAGAGTACGACAACACTGGGTTCAGTAATTATAAATATTCATTAGTACTTTATATAAAAACCTTGTAAGATTTGCTTGTTGTCTATATAATACTTTATTCTAAACTAGCAATCCCACATGGCGTTGCCCGTGACCCACTGTGGTATAAGAATTATATAAGCCCCCCTCACTCCCATGGTGCCCGATTTCATTTTGAAACCTTATCTCTGAAACGTAATTATAAACCAGATTAATAATATTTTCTTCAAAAATTTGTTAAAAATAGCCTAATTAAAAAGCTAATTAAAAATTTAAAAATCTGGCTTCGAGGTGCATTCGGACCCCCTTCCATCCACCTATCTTAAAAATTTCAGATCTCTGCGGGCCGTGGATTTAGCTGGGCATAACACACAAACAAACACACACAGAGACAAACATTTCCTTTTATTACTATAGATTGTAGCTTTATCTGCATTTTTTCTACGGAATAGGAAAAATATTTATCTGATGAGCACGTCAGACAATCAATAATTTATGCATGCCTCTAAAAATCTTATTGTACATACATATTTTACTTGAGAGGTAGGCAAAGTAAATATTTGTATTTGCATATCCATACTATATATCCATTCTCTTAAGAATAGTTTTAGGGTATATTTCGATTATTTTTTTACTAACATGCTTTATAGAAGCTTATCATAGGTGAGTGATATCCTAATCACTCGTGCCTGAGCTGCTTTCCCACCTAGTTAAGAATATTATTTGTCACTTCAAAGGGATTTGAAGCAAATTCTCTAAGAAACGCCTTATCAATCTTACCAAAGACAGAGAACGATCATATTATATTAAATAAGTGAGATTTTGGCTTAACTTATCGGCAATGAGCTTTGATCTTGTAAAGCTCCTCATACCATGTCCTCTAAGTTAGGTGATATAAGTTGCAGATGGATTGAAAAATGAAATAGTATGTTGAGCAACACATAAAACGTGCATTGCACTACATTCAAATATAATGATATTTTATTTTATTTTGGGAACCAAAAGGTGACAAACATATAAAACAGAGCTTACCAGAGCATAATTACAACTAGGAACTTTCGGAAGTCATTGCATAGCCGTCTAGCTTGCAATGACTTTTACTAGACTGAGACAATGACTTCGTTTCCGTGAACATGCAGTTTACATATATGATTGAAAGTCCGGTGCCTGACCCGGAGTTCATCGGGGAACAAACAAACTGGGTAACAGGAAAGTAGTGTCCAGGAATGAATCAGAGGATTGAGACTAAAATAGATCCTCTGCACGATCTAGGAATATTTTAGAGAAAGGTATTTTATTCATAGACAGATATAATTGTACGAACTGTTAGTTTTGTAAATAAGTGCATACGCTTTACCCCATTTGTGAATTTGCCCAGTTCTTGGAACGAGCAAATTTCTACCCATTCCATGTAATGGCCTCTCCTCCTAACCATTTCCCAAAGTGGGCAAAATATTGCATTAATTCTTGCCCGTTTAATGAACTGGAACTTACTATACTTTCTACAACAATCTTAACTTAAATTATTTTTAAGATATTAAATTAAACTAACCCAACCTAAATTAACATGACTTTCCAATCTAAAACGATTAAAAGTTCAATCAACTCAAAGACCACATCTGTTCTTCACGTGTCTATTTCACACACTGGGCAAAAACTCATCGTCAGCGTCTCAAAACCAAGAAACTTTGTATGGAACGTTTTTTCTTAAATGCGTTTTTTAAGATATCTAGCTGTACAAACTTTTTTAAAAAAAACACCCTTTATGTATACACTACCAGGATTTACGTGAAATTTCACAGGTTGATATAATAATGTTATTGATAGTAATGATGATGAATTAAATAGCCAAGCTATTGCAGTTGTTAAATCAGCTAGGGCCACATCTAATTACTATATTTATTAAATTAAAACATTACAGTTGTATATGGGAATCTAGCTCAGAGCCTTTAGCTTATTACGTCAATGATATAACCACTGAGCTATCCAGGAGATGGAGCGTGCACAGGGTCACTCTTCTTTCATATTTTAAAGCAGAATTTGACTTAAGCTTGCAGAAATTTCCAGCAACATATCCATAGTGAAATGAGCAACGGCACCATAATTGTGCTAGATACTTGCAGTATAAAGCGCTACCGAATCGAAGTTGGCTGCGTTATGTGATAGCTCGCAATCTTAATTGATCGCTTATGTAGCTGATAATTTCAACAAGTATTTAATTTACAGACTCTACTTTAGATCCATTGCTGTTTACAGCCAGTGACCTGGGTCGGTTTTTGTATTCGAACCATAAATTTTCCACTACCGGCTTGCTAGGCCTGTCATAACTTATAATCTAACTTAAGATTAGGACAAACACAGCATCCAGTCCCCTACCTTTAATTCATCACTGTGAAAGGGCAAACTCACATTTCACCAATGATAAATTTTTTGGCCATGTCAGAAATCAAATCCGGGAACCTTAGCTCAGTAGAAAGACATGCTACTGACTGAGCTAAGGTATCGGATTCCCATCACGGACTCTGCTTTAAGATATGAGTGAAGAATTACACTGGCATGGGATGACTCCTGGATAGCTCCGTGGTGATAACATTTCCGTACTAGGCTAAAGGTCCTGGGTTCGATTCCCGTGTCCTGATGTCATGAATATTGCAGGTACGTATATTGGGGAGAGTACCCACTTAGTTTTGCTGCCTGCCTGGGGCAAGAAGAGTGCTACAGACTCATATTAGCCAGGGGTGCCAACCCCGATAACCAGGATACAAATGGCAACACTGTGCTCCATATGCTCGTCATCTACCAGAAACTGGTAAGGGATGATAAGCAATATTCGCCTTTGAATACCTTTTTAAGACATCGATACTACTGTCTTATAAAACTTACTTTTCTAATCAAGTATTAATGAAATTCAGACTTTGATGGAGTGGGAAAGATATGAATTACTAATAGTATTAATCAATACCTGAAATTGTAAATCTATGATTCTTTGTCATACTATTAACTAATTTTATTTTTAAAAGTAGAATTTTAACTAAATTTTTATTTATATTCTTAACTTCCTTTTATTCTTCAATATTTTGAATACAAATATTGTAGGTATAAGTAGATTTAACTCTGGAATTAATCTACTCAGACTATATTATTAAAATAAGCTATTTGAATCTTCGAATGGGTACTAGGAATTTATTTTTAGTTGGCCAAATTTATCAAACATGTTTAATTTGTGTTGTCAAGTCATTCATAAAATATAATTTCCCTCAAAGTTTTCACTACACACTATACATTTTTCTAACCAAACTAATAACATGTTTCTAAAATATCAAAATACTGCATAAAGGAAGCTTTTTAGAAAGAAAATAATTATTTTATAATAACGTTGTAATCATCACGTAAATTCATCCATTAAGAACGGTATTTATATAAATAAAAAAAGTTTATTTTTTCTAGAAAGATTTGTTAGTTAAATATAATCAAATTGTATTATTTTAAAATTCAATTTTTGATAATGGTTAGAATAGTGTGTGGTCAAAGTTTAAAGACATAAAGAAAATAATTTGTTCTTACTTTTTATATCACCGCGTCTTACAACGTGTTCGGGCTATACGCCTATGTAGTAATTACATTAATGGTTTAGGGATTAGGAAGGCTTAATTTAGAGGAAATGCCCCCACATTTGCGTGGATTAAGAATGGAAAACCATTTTGGGAAAACCACCTTCAGTGCACCCGACCGGGATCGGAAAGGGTGTTTTTCCAAAATGGTTTTCCATTTCCCTTCACGCAAGTTCGGGTACACTTGCTCTAAATATAACCGTCCTAATCCCACAAACCATTAGTGTAATTGATGTGTAAGCATATAGCCCGAACGATAGTAATACACGGTGCTAAAAATACTATCATCTTTTATCGACCCCATTATGTCGAAAATAGAATTATTGAAATGATATATTACACACTAATAGCCCTATACTAAAGTATAAACATTTTTCTACCCAATGGCTACTTTTGACAACATACATCACCGAGCTTTACATAACTCTATGGATAATCACAAGAGAGCTTAAAATAAGCTATCCTAGTTTGTATAATAAATACAAGGACAGTCTAGAAGAAGCTACCATAACTTGTCTAGTAAACCCTAGAACAGTAGAATAAGCTACCATAACTTGGCTAGTAGAACCTAGAATCGCCTAAAATAAGTTAACATAGCTTGTCTAGTAAAATTTAGAACAATCTAGAATAAGCTATCATAAATTGTCTAATAAACCTAAAACAGCCTAGAAGAAGCTACCATAACTTGTATAATAAACCTAGAACAACCTAGAAGAAGCTACCATAACATGTATAATAAACCTAGAACAGCCTAGAAGAAGCTACCATAACTAGTATAATAAACCTAGAACAGCCTAGAAGAAGCTACCATAACTAGTATAATAAACCTAGAACAGCCTAGAAAAAGCTACCATAACTTATCTAATAAACCTAGAACATCCTAGAAGAAGCTACCAGAACTTGTCTAATAAACTTAGAACAGCCTATAATAAGCTACCATAACTTGTCTAATAAACCTAGAACATCCTAGAAGAAGCTATCAGAACTTGTCTAATAAACCTAGAACAGCTTAGAAAAAGCTACCATAACTTGTCTAATAAACCTAGAACAGCCTAGAAGAAGCTACCAGAACTTGTCTAGTAAGCCTAGAACGTGTATGCAACGCCCCTGTGCAGTCATTTATTTTACGCCCCCCCCCCCTTCAGCCCCACTTAAAATCAACATCACTTCTCACCTAATTAATGCATTGACTTGCAGACATTATATGGTTGTCAAACTTATACATATTGCTAATTTATTTTTAATTTTGTTTAAATATAAACCATAAAAACATCAATATTTACAACTCCATGCAAATATTCTGCAGAAAAATATTCCTGTTCAGCAAACGTTTGGATATCCATATTAAAACCCTTTTGACAAAAGTTTGTATTCCTTCACCATATCGCTGTGAGGAATGAGAAAAATCATCATCATTGTTTTGGTTAGTACCTTCTTTTATCCCCAATAAAATGGATCATTACTTGGACTTGGTAAATATGAAAGAGTTGTTATTTAATAACGAATAATGAGAGAGGGCTAACGAATCACTATTGTTTTATACTTCACGCAAAATACTATAAATTTGTTTATTGGTTACATTCAAGTTTGCTATATTTGTTTTGTTTCTATATTATTTTGCTGCTCCCCTAAACTTTGCCACCCTGTGAAGCTGCACATGTTGCACTTGTCTAAATACGGTCCTGCTCACAAGTGCATATAAATGACAGGTTCACATGGCGGGCTACCGTCTTTGTTTTGTTTACCAACTCACTGTTGTGCTAGCTTTATTATTATTACTATTATTATTATTATTATTATTATTATTGGTGGTGGTAGTAGTAGTATTAGTAAAACATCGCGTGTAAATCCGATGCAACCTCGTTGTTTTAACCCGCCTCGGTGGCGTAGTTAGCTGACGCGCTAGATTCATGTTGAGCTAGACTGCCGAGAATGTGGAGATCGAGCTTTGAATCTCGCTCGGGTCAACTGGGGGTGGGTTTCCTAAATGGTTTTACACACTCCCTCCACGCAAATACGCGTTTACTTCCTCTATATTCAACTTTCCCAATTCCTAGCCCATTAACCTAATTAGTACTATAACCCGAACGGGTGGTAAGACGTGGTGCTAAGTATTAACTCACTTTTTTATTTCTCGGATACGTTTGGTCTGTTAGAACGATTCGAAAGAACTTGTTGATGTATTTGAACACAGTTAGTTAATTTCAGTAGAATAGATTATCCTGTGTCAGTGTACAAATTTATTGTCATCAAACTAACAATTATTATTTATACTTTTAGCACTGCTTCTTACTTAGAACCCGTTCGGGTTATACGCCTATGTCCTAATTACGCTAATGGGTTATGGATGAGGAAGGTGGAACTTAGAGTAAGTGTACCCGCATTTGCGAGGAGAGAGTGTGGAATCGTTTAAGAAAAAAAACCAGCACACCCGACTGGGATCGAACCATGATCTCCCCAACTTCGGTAGTCTAGTTTAGTGAGAGAGAATGTGGCCACTGAAACGGGTTATGTTATTGTGACTAAAACATGGCTGAAACACGATAGTATTTTTTTTTGTTCATATTTAAATGCACAGTATTTGAAAGTTCCAAGTTTGAACATAAAATTGACCTATATAGAAAGCTATAAATTTATTTAAATTGTAATTCACCAGAAAGGGTTGCCACATTGATATTTCTGAAAAGAAACACCCCGATTAAATATCTGTGCTTAATCACAATAGGCCTAATGCATCACTAGGTTAACTGTTGAGCATTTATAGAACCATCACTCCATGTCATGTGACCATTGGTCCTTTATAAAAAAAATTAGCACCTTGTCTTACTACCTGTTCAGGCTTTAGGCATATGTATTAATTACGATAGTGAGCTATGGATTAGTAAGGTTAAATTTGGAGGATCCGTATCCACATTTGCCTGGAGATATAGTGGAAAACAATTTTGGAAAACCACTCTAAGAACAGCTGACCGGGATTCTAGCCCCGATCGCCCTGTCGTTGGCAGTCTAGTCTACTGAAAGAGTGACGCCTTAGACCATGCAGTCACCGAAACACGTGTTATATAGTTTAAATGGCTGATGGCTTAACATACAGAGAAACATTGTTCATATCCTTCTTTGGATTTATATTCATAATTCACCAAAAATAAAATCAATAAACTAAACGGCAAACTCATCTCCTCTGGTTTGCTGCTGATAGGGAAGTCGAGCCTCGAAGACCTGATTGGTGTACTGAGGGTGATTTTTCCTATATAATTTCCCACTCTCTTCACGCAAATGGGGGTAAACTTCTTAATCCTTACTTCATAAGTATTGTTTGGATGGGTAGTAAGACGCAATGAATATAAATATATATATATTAGAAATGCAAATAAAACGCAGAGTTATGAACTTCCAGAAGAGATTTACTTTGCATTACCAATGTGGCTATAATTACAACAGTAAATAATGTACAAACCCATCCAGTTTCCCAAGTAGGCAGAAAAGGCATAAAATATGTCTATAAGATCTTGTTTCTATCCCAGAGAGGTCCTAAAATAATCTAGAATTTCTTTTATAGAACATAACAGGTTACAAGAGTTAGCTAAAGTTTATTTTTCAACAGTCCAAATTGGCACAATCTGCCAAATGATAGAGCTACAGAATAAAACACTTAGTATTTAAATACAGCCCAATTTTCATAAAGAGGAACCTATCTGAGATAATGAAAATGTACTAAAAGCCTATATATTTTTACGTATTAATTCAAGTCATGTGATCTGCAGTTTTCAGTTTTTATAGATAATATCAATACCTAAAAAATAACACTAATAATATAGTAAAATATTATAAAGATTGTACGCAAAGGTGTATGGAATTTATAAAAGCTCTTACTTCTATATTAGGACTCTGGTTAGCTGGAAAGATAGCAATCTTTCATTAATGGATTTTGCTATGGACCTATTTATAAACTAGGCCATAGCTGAAACGTGGAAGGTAGGCTTGCTACCTTTCAGGTTAAACGAAGTGTATATAAAAGTAGATTTAGTAACGTTTTTAACTGTTTGGAACTTGATTTTTCAATGGCGTATCGTCTCTAGCGAAATATATAGACTGATGGTATTATATTTTGTGAGTGGTCTTCTTCCGTTTTCTGCTCTGCGTCAATCATTTAAATTGTAAATTGTGTGTTTATATAACCATGGGTTCTCAGAATTGGAACGTTTGAGTCGATGTTAATAGTTTGTCTGTTTGCTTTGGTTACACTCTACTGACTAGCTACGATCCAATGCAATTAATCATAGGACACATTTCGAATTGTGTAAGAGAACACTCCCAACACTATAGTTATACAGTTTTGGACTCTGAGGGAATTAAACCTAGAACACTTGTATAGCTAGTCATAAATTATACCGACTGTATATAAAGTTTTGAGAAAAGTGAAACTATTATTAGTTTACTAATTTTTATATATTAATGAATATAGCATTACATAATACTATTAATATTAAAACCTTCATTTAATTTCCTAAACTACATTCTAATCAATAACTACTACCAAATAAATTTGTATACTACTATACAATTCTTTTATTTTATATCATTCATACAAAATTGTGTAGATAATTTTTTTTTTACAGTGACACTATGTATACATTCGACTCTGATTACTAATTTTTTTAATTTTCATGATCGTTTTTAATGCACAGCTATTTCTCAGCCCATAATTATAACAATTTTAAAAAAGATTTTGAAAAAGTATTTTAATATAAAATGGTCACACAGCTGATTGATAAGAAGAATGCCATCAGTTTATTTTTTACAGCACATTTATATAGATAGTCTTTATTGATATTTGGAACATGCGGTTCACGTTGGTAGATAAATAAAAATAAATATTTGTTAACATATATTTCCATCCCACTGCTCTCATTTTTAATAAATACGCTTACAAATAATTACACGCTTTCAAGTTGGCTATTAAATACATATTAATTGTAGATTTTTGATACATCACAAACTAACGCATAATTTAAACTTTAAATAGAAAATTAAGGCTCGCACTCATATGATTAATTCAATTTTCCAAGTGGGTAAGGTATTAGTTTTATCCTTAGTACTATACCCTATGAGTTATTCAATCTAGGGTGTTCATATTTATATCCTGGTCAACGCATTATTGTGGGAAATTACCAGGTAAGACACAACTAAACTGGAGCCCAATGCAATATAGCGTGATAAGTGCTTCTAAAAATAACTTATTGGTGGATAACAAGATGGGTGACATTTTAGGACCAGTACAGAATGTCGATATAATTTATCTAATTCAATTAAAATTTGAATAAATTGAAATAATTATGACACCTGTACACTGGAATCAAACCCAGGACCTTTGGATTAGCGCACCAACGCTATCTAGATATTGTTCCGTGCTTAGGGTTATTCTTCATTCATATTCTAAGGCAGAGTCTGTGATGGACGTGTGAATATAATTGGCTACAAAAGGCTGCCAATAGTACAAATACATGGTACAATACATTTCAAGCGAATCAAGATGGAAGAAAGTAACGCTATACAATTAAGTATATACGAAAGGCGAAACTTGGGGGATGAATGATATATAAGGACTTTCCTGTGGCCAGCCATCATGTATAAGTTTAAATGAAATAATATACACTGACACAGAAATAGATTGAAAAATCTATCATCTTTATTCACCAAAGAATATAACGATCGATTTCCCAGTCATCAATTTGAAAAAAATGCAAATATCTTAGAAATTATTATTGGTTTTATAGAAATTTATTTCAAATAAAAATTTTTAATTCTAATAGTACCCTACTACAACTTAGCAATGATAAGATATTTCTTGTCACAAATAGTTTTAGAAATCGAGGGTTCCCATTTTGTTAAATAGTTTCTGGATACAACATTTAATCAAAATCATTATAGTTGATTTCAAAAAATCTATTTTTTCTCTTTTTTCCCTTCAGTAAACTACACTTAATCTTAGGGCTGTATATATCTCATTTCAAAAACACTTCGGGGAAAACTTATAAAAACCCTAGACATAAAGTTTTAGCCCAATCGGTAAAATGGTTTCGGCTTTAGTCCGAGATATAGACAGACAAAAAGACATTGCAAAAAAAAAAACTTGTCTGGTTCAAGGTATCGTGAAACGTCGACACCCATAAATATCTCTAGTTCGATTTTTTTTAACGATAGCAATATTATCGCTAGCAGAGGTGTACGAGAAAGTAAAGAGGAGAAAATATAACTAATCATCATCATCATCATCAACTGTTTCTGGCCTGTGTCAGGGTCAGTTTAGTAAAATGCCTTCATCTTCCTCTATTCTTCCACCACTCTTCCTTCTTTAATCTCTTCCATTTTTCTCCTCTCACTTAAACACCTTCTGTTATATATTTCCCCTATCTCTTTCTTGGCCTCCCTTGATGTATTGTTCCTACATACTCCATTTCCAAAATTTTCTTCAGCATCCTCTCCTCCTAGATCCTCATTACATGCCCATCAATACCTTCCCAGTCTTGCTTCCTCTACTATCTCATGTACTCCCTGTACCCCTACTCTTTCCTGGATAAATTCATTACTAATATTATTGCTATCTATTTTATAAACAGGTCATTTATTATTGCTTCACTATTACTTTTTATGGTTGTTAAATACACGTATTATAATAAACATAGGGCCTACTTTTATTTAATTGTCTCTGTGTTTTTTATTTTATAATTCAGTTTTTACCATTTTATTCCAGTGTAACCTTCATTTAAAAATACATGGTACTAAGAGTGTGTTTGCACTGTGTATATAAACTTTCTAACAGCGACATATAAACTGTTAGAACTATGATTTATTTTATTCTATATCTGTGTTCTCTTAAAAATATTACGTACATGATCTTATAACTAAAGGAGTTCGACCTCAGTGGACTTGGGGTTAACTGCTCGCCTCAGGACTAGATTATCGTGAGTTCAGACCAAGCCGAGGTCGGTGTATTTTTATTGAGCGATAAAAATCCGTAGCACAACATCCTTCGGAAGGGAACTAAAGCCATCGGTCCCGTGTCGATTGTGGTATGTAAAATAACCCTGGAAGGTATGCGAAAATACCTTTCCCTGCAAAATTGGTAGGCCCTTTCACACTAGCTCATAGAAATTCAGTGTGGAAAGAAACGGGATACCACCACACTTCCTGAACTCCCCTAGTACCTAGGATGTCTACCAGATGGTTCAGGCAACACTAACCAGCTGAAGGCCTGAGTGCATTCCTAGCTCTGGATGGTTATAAATAACATCAAAGTAGCCTTTGGGTTGTTGACTGAAGAAGACGAAATGAAGGGGATATATGATTTAAAAATGTGTCAGGTGGGAAATATGAAATTCGCCAGAACTTAACCAATGTGTATATAATTATTATTTTTAAAGTGTTATTTCTTCTGTTTTAGGTAACATTTGACATGGCGTATGAAGTAGGTGCCTCGCTATCAGTTCGCAACATGCTCAATTTGACTCCTCTGACATTGTCCGCCAAACTGGCTCGTATAGAAATGTTCTTCCACATTCTCAACATTGAGAGAGAGATATATTGGCAAATAGGTGAGTATAGTCTTTTCCAATAACTTTATAAGATCTCCTTGGAACATGTTTACATTCGTATCATCAATTGATCAAAACAAATAGTTTGAATCAACTTAATATTTACCTTAAGCTAGAGGCTATTTTTGTTAATATTTCAAAGAATAAATGGATTTTAATCTAACAAATAACTTCTAAATAAATATTTAAGTTATTCTGTTTTCACTATTTGAGATATATAATACTAAACCTAGAAATAAGGCACAGGAAATAGTGACTGGGACAAATCATTATTAGCACCACGTCTTATTACCCGTTCGAGTTTTACGTACTTACGCTGATGTGAAATGGTAGGGTGATTGTGAGATGAAATAGAGGACCTACAGTTTAACGTGGAATCCGAACCACGGTGGAGGCCTGGCATTCCACACACTCACAAGTTGTGATTAATATACCTTTTGTTGGAGTTGAAGGAACGGTTTGGTAATCAGATAAATATATGTCGGGACCGAGGATTGAACCCCGGACCCCCAGAACAGAAGTCTGACACCTTACCCCTAGACCACCAGGTCACCGACTGGGACAATTAAGAGGCACAGACACTGCAAGTATTTTAAAGCCAAAACATTGTGTTCGTTATTATTATTATTTAGCACCGCGTCTTACTACCCATTCTGGCTATATGCTTAAGTACTAATTACACTAATGGATTAGGAATTGGGAAGGTTGAATTTAGAGGAAGTGAATCCGTATTTGCATGGAGGGAGAGTGGAAAATCATTTAGAAAAAAACCAGCTCGCCCGACAGAGATTCGAGCCTCGATATCTCCTCATCGGTGGTCTAGCTCAACACGACTTGCTCGTTAGCCAACTACGCCACCGAGGCGGGTTATTGTTTTCGTCTTTAGACTCTAAAATACATATTGTATTTGTACTTATTATTTGTTTTTTATTTAAAACAGATTGTATTTGGTTTAAGTTTGTTTCTTTACCACTGAGATGTCACAATGAACGGTAAAATTATTTATAAACAATAAAATAAATATTGTGAAAAAATATAAGTCAGAAACAGTTAAATGGGTAAGAAGTAAACGATCTTAAAACTTTTTATCAAATATTAATATGAAAATTAGCTAGTGAAAATTAGAGCAATGAGGTTGAGTAGGAGTTCTATAAAAACGATATTTGAAAAGAATACAATATTAAAGATACAGATTATTTTGGTAAACGACAGAGAAAGAATAAAATAGTGAAATTTGCATTCAAATTGAAAAATTATTATTATTAAATTTAATCACTCGGATTATAAGCTTTAATGTGTTGGGAATGAATAAGGTTGGATTTAGAGTAATTGTGCCCGAATTTGTATGGAGGGAGGGTGGAAAAACTTTCTAAGTACATACTACCGGGATCGTACCACAATCTCCCCGTCATCGGCAGCCTAGTAAATTGTGTGTGACGCCTTAGACTATGCGGCCATGGAAGCGGGTTTCATAGAAAATGATGCGATCTAGGCACAATGATTTTAATACATGTCTTATTCATCTCCCAATTATTCTATCTCCCTGAGATACCTCCACTCTTTAAAGTATCTAAGAAAATTGTAGTTTCTTCTTGAAAATGTGTAAAACACAGGGAATTTTGTCTTAAGAATCCATTGGCAGCCCTGAGTTATTTCAAATGCAACATCATCATCCTGTTTTCATAAATGAGATATATATTTATGGTCAGATTCTTAATACCAGTAATGGCTATCCTCGTATTTACATTGATGACATAGGAATGAGTTGAATACAATTTAGAGGAAATTTACCCGCATTTACGTGAAGTCAAGTATGGTACCATTTAAGTAAAACAACTTAATGCACACAGCAGGGATTCAAACCTCGATCTTCCCACCACTGTAAAATCATACTAGATGAGCCTAATACTTTTTTCACCTACTGTAGCATGTTGCTATAAGAGTGGACGAAAATATGATTAAACTTACCCCACTGCCAGCAGCGTCAAAGAGGAACACTCGTAACATCACGACTAAACACAACCTCCCGCCACATGTTGATCGTAATACTAACCGTCTATTGTGGGTATTGGCGTACCAAAGAACAAAGAACTTCGATGGTGAAGATGTGCTGCTCGCCCCAAGTTACGGAAGAAGGTGGAACTATCTAGGCTAATCCAGAACAATATTATCATGCGCATGTTTCTTTCCCGAATATTTCAGGTGTCCGCCCCCTACCCTTTTGTCCGTCGCTCCATCTTCTGGGTTATCTTAATATATATAATTCTTCTGTACGTGTGTATGTCACTGAACTCCTCCTAAAGGGCTGGACCGATTTTGATGAAATTTTTTGTGTGTGTTTGAGTGGGTCCGTGGATGGTTTAGATTCACAATTGGACCCGGTAGGTGGCGCTGCTATCGGGTTCTAGAAATTTTTTTTCGGGAA
>CABFWO010004668.1:0-60448 GCA_902155825.1 Timema genevievae
GTTAGGGCAGTCGGGTTTACTCGTCACTTGCAGCGCAAACAATGCCACCAACATCGAGATTGAACCTAAAAAAACCAATAGATTAAACAATTGATAAATTAAATTTACCTAAATTTATCACTAATTTAATTGTAGAAATGGTTTTAAACCATTATGTTGGTACTAATTTTAATTCAATTTGATTAAATTATAATTAAATATCAAAGCTCACAGTATACTCTAGTATATAGTAATGATCATATATTTACGTTGTGTTATAGTATTCCAAATGATTACATGGATACACAATCCTTATAAAACATAATGTTTAGTATTTTATTTATAACAAACTGTTTTGTTGTCATTTTCATGATATATTTTTATATGCAAAGTTATTCCAATTACTAATGCATTGTCTTATTTTACTAATATTTAACTTATTGTTATTAAAATATTAAAAACTAGTACGTAAGCACTGGAACAAAAAGTAAAATGGGAGGCACTAAAGAAGAAACCTTCATTATTTCAGTTTATTTGAAGTGGTCATAACATTATAAAAGATTATTGATTAAAAATAATATAAAATTTGCCAAGCATTCATTGAGACACGCTTATTATAAATATTGTTTAGCTCTTATAAAAATTAAATTTAAAAATACACACAATTAAATAATGTGATATGATTAAAACTTTTATTTAAATTTATTGATTAAAGTTTAACTTAGCTTAAAACTAAATTTTTTGGATCACATTAAAAACAAGGATTGTTGGAAATATTTCTTAACACATAATCTTTTTAATAGGTTAATTTTTTAAAAACTTATCTGTAAAAGTTATAACTTTCAACACCTTTAGATCAGATACTTTAAACGGTATTCTGAATTAAGAAAGAAACTAAGGGCCGTATGCAAGAACTTGACTAAGTGGATGGTAATTGAACACTAGCGTGGGTTTGCTTGTGTCGACATAGGTTAAAAGGTGGAGCGATAGTGTGCTCGGGATCAAACTATTGGTCCACCAAGTATAGAATAACGTTCTTTTGCTTGCTGCCCTAAGTTTCTAATTAACCAAAATTGAATGGTCTTAGCACAAATTTCCAATCACCACATCAAAGCACTCAAACTATGTTATTTATTAATTAATTTGTATTTCATACCTGCAAATTAAAGGTTTGAAACTTTTGATCTTTATATTAAGATGATGAAATGAAATTTGAATCAATATGGTGCATCATATATTTTTATATAATTGTTAAATACATTGTCAGTATATTTATTGTTTTTTTTCGTTAAGAGCACTGCTTAAAACTATCATACTATTGTATATATATCCTACCTGCTATTGGCATGTTTTGTAGTTCAACGTTTGATTACAAATACAACAAAATAATTATAAACTAGAAACTTTTAAAACTTATTTTTTCTTCACCACTGTCAAAATATGTTTTGGGTTTCAAAAATAAACACACTAACAACAAAAAACATGTTTCTTGTGCTCGAAGCCTACATATAAACACTCACATAAAAATATACAACTAAAGGAAATAAGAAAACCACTTCCTAAATTAATCGTATGAGCACGTGATTTCTGTTATCAAATATTCATGTAAATTTAAGATATTTGTTCTTCTCTTTTCTAATTAAGCTTTAAATAATCAAGATTAGAAGGGATCTGTGATATATAGCAGTCGCTAGTAATAATTACCAACAGCCTGAACACATAAAGTAAATGTAAGATTAAATAAATTGTTTGGAGATCATGATAAAGGCGGGAAGTGATCCCATCGCCATGTTTTTTTCTTGCTGTTTTTATAGCAAAACATTTTATATGGTTGTACGATACGACAAGTGCCTTATTATTGGCAGAAATTATTTTTAAAAGTATATTAAAGTATAGGCTGTCACGCAAAAATTAAAATTGATAAAAAGAGCACATGTGTGAGTTTTTAATTTTAAAACGGTACTTGCTTAAAAAAACGTGCCTATTTTTTCCAGTTATAGAATTATTTGGAAATTCCATTTATTGAGACATAATTTTATCTTCATGGGATAAATATTTACTTAAATGTAAAATTTCAATTCTATTTTAGTTTAGAATGTTATTTTTATTTGACTGAAGAAATTTTGAGACTCCATTTCTTAGAGCCAGTTTTTAAATTTCAAATTTTCAATTTCAGACATTTCATTTCCGACAGTTCCATAAAACAAGCCCAAACCGTGCTACGAGTCCACTTACAATAATATATTATTATATATCTCTACAACTTATTAAACAAATTATTGGTCTTTACGTATGTTTCCTAAGATCCATAGAGTCATTTAACTGATTGGATTATTTTTTTTATATTGTATACATTTTTACCGGGAAAGTTTTATGCTATTGATCAAACAAATAAAATTGAATTATATTATATTTTTCAAAGATTTTCTCTTAAAACTCGTGATCAATAATGAACTATCCTATTGAATGTAAAATTCATTATTTTTATTTATAGCTCTATGACTAAATTCAAGGAGTAGTAATTACAAAATGCATTTCAATAAAAGACCCAAAAAGATAAATCATATTTGAGTTTAATGATAGTTTTGAATTTACAGATCCTTATAAGAGATAGTTTCTACACATATTATTTTATGTTGAATTAGCACAGAAAGGTTATAATCCATTTACAAATTTTCTATGGGTGGTATGCAAGAACGTATAGTGAGTGCATAGTGGACCGATAGTGTGGTCCCGAGAACACTATCGCTCCACCTTTTAACCTATGATGACGCAAGTAAACCCAAGCTACTGTCAACAAAACATCCACTTAGTCAAGTTCTCTCGTACGTCTCTAGGTCTTCAAGGAGCCGAGCAATGACGTTAAAGACAACACAAGTGCTTTATGTAGGAACTGTGGAGTTGTAAAAGTGAGGACTGCCACAAGTGCATCTACTGTTATGTCTTCAGAAAGAATCAGACCCAACGATATTGATTCGGTGATAACTTAAGAGATTACGGATTCAAACATCAACTCAAATTTGCATTCAAGTGTGACTAAATATCCACATTAACCTTTTAATTGATCGTATCAAAGCATGCAGCCAAAGTTAATGGCCTTTCAAAGAGCTACTTCCATGATAGATATCCAAATACCATTAATAAAATCATGAGAGCCACGATCCATTTTGAGCTTTGGAGATTGTTGGGTGCTCCCAAAAAAAATACCATGTTGTTGATAGTGTTCGATTCCCAAATTAATGTGAGATTGTATAGTATAATAAACTCTATTAAGTATTCTATACGTATAAATAAATCAATAAGCTCATTAATCACGTGACGATTAGTATTAACTTGACCAATGAAGTGAAACAATTACACTCGGGTTTATTCAGGATGTTTTGCATTTATCTGACCATCTAGAAAAGGGAGAGTGTTTTTTTTTACAACAATATTGTTACTGACTTCATTAAAAATATTATTAAAACTCTTCACTGTGTATATTTTTGGGAAGACGCATACTTACAATTGTAATGGGCTAACCAATTTAGTCCTGAAATGTCCAAAATTGTTGCACTTAATCACTTGACAAGGACACATATATTATACCCTGATATAAAATCATGTATATTCATGTATAAAATCTCCATGTGTTACATACCACGTCTCGGATACTGCATGCAATAAGACCGGTGCCATCAGAAGACTTCCCCTGCCCCGCCGTTCTTGAAGCACTACACTTGACCGGTCCGAGCCTCAACAATAACTGAGGGTAACGCATGACCTGCTAGTCCGTTGAAGCCTCGTTTACTTAGGTCTAAGTTACCGATACCAAGTAATGAGATTGCTCCCCCTTTCTTTCCTTCCCAGGATGCATTGCGTTCAACCACTATAAAACTCCTTGGCTCACTAGGCAAAAATACGATTACAATTATTCATAACCTTCAGGATAGTCAACATTCTCCGAAGTTCTCACTTCAACTAAAAGGCTACCAGTGGTCATGATGATGACGGCGAAGGACCGACTGGACCGGCGAATGTAATATCAAGTTTGATTATTAAGTTCATGGGGAGTAGGCTGCTATATGGCCAGGCTGGAGTCTTAGGGTTTTTGTATAAATTGTCGAGAGGATTAGCTTCTCACACTATAAATATTCTTTTTTGTTTAGATTAGCTTTCTATGACTTAGTTCACTAGACGTGAAGTCATTTTGTATTGTATATGTTTTCTGCTTGGTCCTTAAGACCTGGAGTTTAGATTGGGTTGATTCCCACACCTTGGCCCGTATGACCATTTTGTAGTCTACGAGGCAGTTAGTCGGGAAAGGGGCTGTTAAGATTGCTTCGGGCCAAGTGGTAATACCTAGTTAGGTTTATTTAACTAATGTGGTTCACCAATTTCGGTGATCAACTTGTGGGTACCTTCTGCCCATCTAGCTTTGACCAATTGGTCACGCGCCAGCTCATGACAAAGTAAGGTGAGAACACTGAATTGAAACTTACCCTGTACTATTAAATTTGTTGTATATTTTCGGCCGATCCATCTATGTTTGGAGCCAAAAGCCAACAGATTAGAACTTACATAACTTAGCCTGTCTGTCAATTAGTGAGTGCTTCACTCCATACTCACGCCTAAAGAGTATTTGTTATTTAACAATCTGTATGGCTAACTAACTTGGAACAGTCAAAGAATTATTTTAGTGTATTGGTTTGATTTCTGAAGATGTTCTTTGTACCTATCTCTGCCTTTTGTTAAATTAAACTAATTTGTTATAATGCACCCATATCATTTCCTTTCAGGTGTCTCCTTTCATGTTTATTTACCTTTTTATCAATCGTTGTATTAAGTGTTTACTAGAGCAACAGTTTACAATGAGTTAATTGATATGATGCATTGAAAATTAAGAGATTCTAGTATGAAAACAGGGTGTTTAGGAGCCCCCCAGGGTAATGAAAAGAGTTATCCTTAGGCGTTTATTTACCGTAAACCCAAATTAAACGGTGTACTACTATGTGAGATTGAGGCCCCCCATCGTCAAAGGTCCAATTTAACTTAAAAACAAAATACTATAAAATAAATAATCCAAGCACTCTATCAATTTATTTAAAAAGCACTGAGACTCTTAGAGGCTGACTTAAACGGGTTTAGTAATCTATCAAAAATCACTTTGTTACGCTCTTCTTCCTCATTTAGACATTTGATCTCAATCATGTTAATATTTTTCACGTGAAAGATCCTCTCATACTTTAGTTCATCCAAAGTTAAAGCATGTCAGAATATATTGAAGATAGAATTATAGCATAATAATTATTATAAAATAAAAAACTTCAATGAAAGTATATTAACTACATATAAGAATTATGTTAACTGAAATTTAAGGTCTCTCTTTGAAAATAGCGTGAAGGACTTAGCTTCTCTTATAGCCAAGAATAAGTACGGGTTTATATTTTATATACATAAATAATATTAATGACCATTTGAAATTAAAATACGCTTACAACTTGTTTTAGGGCCTTCAGAATTATTCATATGTTTTTGTTTGGGTGATATATTTACGACCAAAATAATTACGTTGATCTTTAAATGGGCATTATGTTAGTTAATATTTATAAGTAGTTTGTAAATATTTAATAGATATATGAACAAGTGTGGTGAATTATCAGGATTTTATCTGAATGAATTAAGGAAAAATTAATAAAAACATGTATGTTAAAATTTAAAAAGAATTATAGCTCCATTTACTGAAGAAAGAGTTAGTAACCAATTAATAAAATATAAGTTCTACTACCGCCACAGTTATATTTACTAAAAATGCCTCTACATTAATTCTCTCAGAACATTCCGAAACATGCTCCTATTCACCCTATCGCACGCTTTCTTCAGCTCAACAAATGCACAGTAAACTTTCTTCCTTACTGTCATACATTTTTCAATCCCTTGTTTCAATACAAATATATGGTCCATGCCAACTCTACCTGAAATTAAACCACATTGCACACCCCAGATCTTGTCCGCCGTTTTTTCACGCACCCCCTCAACTAAAACTCTCTCCAAATCTTTGCCTGGAATACTCAATAAATTATTTAACCTATAGTTAGAATATTCACTCATACTGCCCTTGCCTTTGTACAAAAGAATATCGACAGTATTCTTCCAGTCATTATGAACATTAAAAATCCCAGCACACACGTTGAATAACTCACACAGTCTGGTTGTAGTACCATGTCCCCACCCTTAAGTATTTCTCTTGCGATACCATATACGCTTGCAGTTTTTTCATTCCTTAATAATTTATTCAGCTCAACAAATGCACAGTAAACTTTCTTCCTTACTGTCATACATTTTTCAATCCCTTGTTTCAATACAAATATATGGTCCATGCCAACTCTACCTGAAATTAAACCACATTGCACACCCCAGATCTTGTCCGCCGTTTTTTCACGCACCCCCTCAACTAAAACTCTCTCCAAATCTTTGCCTGGAATACTCAATAAATTATTTAACCTATAGTTAGAATATTCACTCATACTGCCCTTGCCTTTGTACAAAAGAATATCGACAGTATTCTTCCAGTCATTATGAACATTAAAAATCCCAGCACACACGTTGAATAACTCACACAGTCTGGTTGTAGTACCATGTCCCCACCCTTAAGTATTTCTCTTGCGATACCATATACGCTTGCAGTTTTTTCATTCCTTAATAATTTCATAGCTGTTAACACATGAGCCTTGATAATTCTTTCACTCATCATAACATATTCACTATTTTCTGATGTCTTCTATAAGTTATAACCATCCAATTTATAAATTTTTTATACTATAAGCGAATTATTGTAACTATAATAAGCAAATTTTAAGCAAAAAGGAAGACGGTCTACAGGTGTACACAATAATTAATGGCTTGACATTTTTAAAGACAGAACCATCAAACAACTTAAACAAAAAGAATATGAAAGAATTAAAATAAATTTTAATAACAAATACATTTAATATAATCTTGCAATTTAGCCTAGTTTATTTTGTAATAAAAATAATATTAATTGTTATTAATACAAAACAAGCTTGTTCTATCTCTAACAACATAACCTTTATATTTATAATTTATTTACATAAATACAATTTACATTCGTAGCATCACGCTGTATGGAGTAGAAATTTGAACTCTTAGGAGGATGTAAAATAAATATTTGGAGAGCTTTGAAATGTTGTGGTGGAGGAGAATTGAGAAGATAAGGTTTACAAATAAGGTGACAAATTAAGATGTACTAAAAATAATGATAGAGATGAGAAACATAATGGAGGTGATTCTTTAGTGTAAAGCAAATTGGTTAGGACTTATCTTTAGGAGGAATTATCTTCTGTATAGATTCGTTGAAAGAGAGGTTGAGGGATAGAGGAACTTAGGAAGAAGGATGATCAAAATATTGGATCAATAGAAAGAAAGAAGAAAATTCGGGGAATTTAAGGAGGAAGAGGTAGAGTCCTGGGAGCATTTGTGGTTTAATTACACAGACAAAAGGAATTTACCCAGCGCAAGACAGAACACCAAATAATAAAAACAATTCTTTTTAATATAATCAAACAATTATATCCTTTAATGATTTAGATTCTTGTAAAAAGTAGTTTAAAACCCAACTACCACAACAATTTATTTATAAATTATCTTAAATTAAAAATGGTTATATTGTTTTAAATGATTTACATTCTAATATGAATCTAAATCTACAAAGATAAATTATATACTAATTTACAATTTATAATCATGTTTGATATCTTAATAATATCTAGACTTATTAGGTAATTTAAAGTATTAAGTGTTTTAAATAATATTAATTGAGTATTTTAATTACAGTCAACTATACTAAGGTGCATCAACAGAAACCACAGTATTCTTAATAAATTATAAGTTTAAAATAAAAACTTTACATAGAAATTTAAAGAGGGAATTTGTACCTAACCCAACGTTTGCATTCAACTTGACGCAATAATACAACTTCTCATTCTTAAACATGTATCTGAAAAATATTTTTAAATGACACAAAGTTCGTAAGGCATTCGATAGTTGGGTTTAGTTCTCATATTTATACTTAAAATACATCAACACAGTCTAATATAAAAATATTATTTTAAGTGGGTATTGAACTTAAATCTTTATTTTACTAAGAATCTCGAGTGCTGTTCCTAGGAAACATGGTAAAAACGAGAGACCAACATTCCGGCACTGGTAACAACATTTTTCTATCGGTTAAAATTTTTGTATGAACTCTTAGGTTTCTATGAATAGTAAATGATAACGTATTTTGGTATAGTGTGAATTCAAATTTTATTAAATGGAATATTAATGGTCTGGAATCTGATTGCTAGGTTTGTTATACAATTATTTTACACTGGCAATTTTGAGCGTCTTACAAGCTATAGAACAGGATAAAAAATTATAGACTAATAATTTATATTTCGATATTACAGTTTATTTTTTATTTTTTTAATATTAAATATGATTAGGTATTCTAGATACATTTGGATTCAATGTTTCCAGCCCTATATATTAAAATTATAGATTTTTAGGTTTATTAATACTTTTCAGAAGACTAAACCAATTATCTGTAAAACATTACATACACCAACATTTTTAATTATATCGCTTTACGAACTTCCTCAAAAAGTAAGATTGTTCACACATAGTAACAATATATTTTATAAAAGTAGCTAGTACAGTAGAAAAAACATTATGTTTTTTTAACTATAGTATATTATATTAATAATATATAAATACTATATTAACTTACTTTGACTAACTACCACTATGGCCTTATTCTTTAAGACACACCATATTGAAACGACGTAAGAAAAGTTGATATCCTCTGAGTAAATGAAGAGGAAATAGTTATTTATATTTAAAAAATGTTACTTAGGAGTTAAACACATTGTGGGTGACATACTTTTAGAATGTGATGTGAAGGTCTTCCCGCATATCTCTTCCTGTCCCTTCCTTATAATTGTATTTATTATTATTTTAATAACCAAACGGATTTTAAATTTTTTCAGTTGTAGGATATCAGACTTTTTCTAACCTGTTTCGTTCTATTCAGATATACAGTCACGCAACCCAGGATCTTTAGGTATAGGGATTAAATTCATAGACGTTGACAACTGTTCTAGAACATTAGGATATACTACATATGGGACAGATGTGACAGGGATTTAATAATATCAAATAACAAATGACTCGGGAATACCTGATTGTAGGCCTGAACTTACAAATTGTTTCTGAGACATTAACAAACAGTTTAAATGAATTTGGAATTTCACATTATTGTAAAATGTAATACTCTTGGGTACAAAAATAGAGAATAATAAAATGACACAAAATTCATTAAATACAGCAAAACCGGAATGAATGCACTCTTATATTAAATATCGCTTTTTAACGTGAGTGTGTTTGTCATAACCACCAAGAATAACAGTTATTTATAGAAATGATTATAGTTTAAAGTTAGTCCTAGTGGATGTTAAGCTATATCAATCTTTGTTGTTAAAATTGAAATGATGAAATAAAATAGGTTTTTTATTATTTATCAATGGAGTTTATGGAAGGGATGTAGATTTATTCAAGTTTCAAGTTCTCTCCCTAGTTATATTCAAGATGGAGATGCGTAAGAAGGAAAACCCCATATTGGGCCCTACTTTAGGAATGATTTATATAAAAGTGTTTAAAACTAATTAATAAATTATATGTTTTTCACATTCAATTCTCATCAGTCAATAGTACTATATTATGTTGCTTGTTGGTCTGGACAAAATAATAGAATGATTATTAGGCTTCCTTTCTTGAATTAAAATATTTATTATTTACTCTGACTGTTTCATTTTGATATATATTTAAAGTTTTATTTTGACCACAATAAAAACACACCCGTAGCTAGCGATACCATTTAAAGAGCTCCCTCCAAAACAGTAATAGCTTTGTTGGTTTTCTTCCCCATATATTCGTCCAATCTGTTGGTAACAATAACTAATAAAAAAAATTTAGATATATAATTTCCAAAAACGTTATTCAATCAATTTAGTAAACGCACAAAGTATTTTTCAATAATAATAATAATAATAATAATAATAATAATAATAATAATAATAATAATAATAATAATAAATGAAACCGATATTATTTTTTCAACTTATAAAATGAGGGTTCATATTGATCTATTTAATATAAAAACTTATTAGTAATATATGTATATATTTATATATATATAAAGACCCCTATATATATATAATATTAATAGTATTTTGATAAATAAACTATACAAATTTATTTGATGTATAAATAAATTACTTAACATTAATTAAATAATTGTAAAATAATTAGATATATGAATATAATAACTTATATTAATATAATTACCATATTGAATGTTATATGTATATATACATATATATACATAAATAAATTATTATTATTATTATCATTATATTTAACTCAAACGTAAACAAGAAATGTCATGAATGTAAATAATAACAGATAAAAAACTTGCTATAAACACTTGTGTGTCAATTATGTGTCTCAATTATATAAGGTGAGATTATTCGCTACTCGCCGGCGTGTAAGCTCGTCTGCTTGTGAAAGTTATCCAATACTCAACTTTACTCGCGGTGAGTTTAGCGTGCTAATATTCGGCCAGTTTAATAACACCGAGTAAATTCACAGTCAAGAAATTAGTAATCTTGCTCTGTGTAATTGAGGCTTGCACTAGCTGTGAGGTTTGAAATTCCCTCTTCTTAGCAAAAAAATAAAAAGTTCGTATCGTAAAATGATGGCGAGACTGCTCTGATCTTTTACGAACCTTTCCGAGCTACTTTTCATATAAGATATAAGATTTATTTACATTAAACAACTAACAATAAAATATTAGAACCTTAGTCATTGATATTTATAATTACATTTGAAAATAATGACAAACCATCTAAGAAACTATAAAACGCTAAATTACCTCACTCTGTTAGCTTAGAAAGCAAAATCTATGACATCTGCCAGCGTTAACTTCAAATACATTCGGCGTGGCGGTAAATATGTTGTCTTCCAGTGAAAAATGAAGTAGTTGCATGGTAAAAGAATATTCGCCTTTAAAGATAGTGAAACAACAAATTAATTTCTTTTGCTCATATATTCTCTTATAAGAACCTGTAATAACTTTTCTGTAGACAAAGCTAATTCATTCGTACTATCCCATTGTGAAACTCACGTCACCATAGTAATTTCCCACGGTATTATATTTCTTATAGAGTGGCGTCATTTTGTGATTAATATTGAGCACATGTATTTGTAACATAAAAAAAGTCTAATAGATAAGTGAGGTCCATAGGTATAATGCAATTAATTATATAGTGTAAAAGTTAACAAATTTATAAGTGTTTTAACCTAACCAAATTTAAATGATTTTATTATGTCTTGTTACTAATGATACATTTTAATGTGTTTTTGTTATTTTAATTATCAAATTTAACAATTGTTATTCTTATCAAATTCTTTATCTCTCTTAAGCATTTAGTGTTATTAATTATTCAAACTTATTTATCGCGCTAAACGAATTTTATATTTAATATATTTTTCATCCATACTATTTTTATGTTACATTAATTACATTCATCACCAAACAGTGGCTCAGTTATAGTTTTAGTTATAGAAGTTGCCTGTTTCATATTAATGTATAAGCCTGTAGGTTTTTACTTCTATTTCTTGACATTAATTTGCTAACTGTTACAGTATCTGTTTGTTTACATTTTGTAAGTTAATCTTTTAACGAAATGTTTGTTGCACATTTGAGTCATCTTATAACAGAGCTTAAGTTTCTTTTCTTAAATTTATAATTTAATATTTCCTTACTAAAGTGTACTATGAATATTATTGGAATATGGATGGAAGATAAAAATATATATTTTGATTGTAACATAAATCACAAAGCTGCGATTAATTGGATTTGAAATCAAGGGTTTGATCTAAAACAAAAAATATAATCTGTATATATACAAAAGATTACTGCATCTTTAATGATTGGCCAAGTAAAAATGTGATTTGGCACAAAGGATAAGGAATTAAAGTATTCTGGCAGTATAAAATCTAGGAAGTCATATAGTTTGAATATCAACATGCTGCGTGGAAATTAATATAAACGCTACCTGTATATATTCTGAGATTAAAGATTTAATATTAATTTTGTTCTAAGAGTTGAATATTCAATGTAGGATTAGATCGTAAAAGCCAAGAAATTCATTATCCGTAACGCCACCCTTTGCGGTTGCATATCAATTTCAATTGGTTCCTGTCATACTCGTGGTCAAACAGTCTCCTTATGCATGCATGTGTTTTAATATTGCACGCTGGAGTGTCTCCTATATCCAACACCTCAATCTTCCCATCTCCCATCTGGTGTAGATTATATAGGTAGTCAAACATGATTAAATGTTTGTTGGACACAGAGGTGTAACTCAGGTTCAACGAAACCAGATTAGTGAGGTTGTTGAAAATAGGAGATGGAAAATCCATCCAAGGATTGGCGGACAGATCCAGTTCACGAAGATGATTCAGGTCAGAAAATAACCCCAGGGTCAGACACTTGATGTGGTTGAAATTAATCTTAAGAGTTTTAAGATGATACAAATTTCCGAATAAATTTAAGGGTAGAAATTGGAGCTGGTTAGTGCTAAGATCAAGCTCAGATAAGAGAGATACATTTTCAAACGTACCTAATTGAAGATTATCTAATCTGTTTGAACTAAGGTCAAGTATTTTCAGATTTCTCAAACTTCCAAATATTCTCAATGGAAGCAAAGTCAGATTGTTGTGACTAAGATATAAATATTGGACATCTACAAAATTTTCAAAAAATATTTCTGGTAAAGCATTGATTCTATTAGTACTAAGATTGAATGTATTAAATATAATAATTGGTTTTGGTACCCAAGTTGAACACAATGTCGTTAAATTGTTGTTGTTTAGATACATATTTCCAACGTTACTATTTTCTTTCAAGAATCCACATGGTAATGTACTCAATTGGTTATGGGACAAATCCACAAAATGAAATCTATATGAATATAAGAATATTGGAGCACTTATCTCGTTTAAAAAATTATGACTGGCATTAAAATACATATATAAATGTTTTGAAGAAGAAATATATTTCATACTTGATAAATAATTGGAGGAAATATCAAAATTATTTAAATATTTGTTTGCTGCGGAGAAATTGCTATCCAAATACTGTATAGAATTTCTAGATAATTTAATTTCCATTAGAGCATTATTGTTAATAAAAAGATTCTGTTGCAATTCATGGAAACGGTTCACAGAAAGGTCAATATATTTCAACATTTTTAACTCACTGAAGGTATCATGGTGGAGGACATTTATAGAGTTATCACTTAAGTACAAACGCAATAAATTCTTCAAGGGGTGAAATACATTACGTGACAAGTTCGTCAGTAAGTTTTTGGAAAGATTAAGTAATTGTAGGGTAGGTAGGGCCTCAAAAAATCTTGGGTGTATTTGCTTAAGTCGGTTACCAGAAAAATACAAATTTAATAACCCGGTAAATTTCGAAAACAATCCAAAGTTCATTTCTTGAAATTGATTATGAGATAAATCTATATATATTAATGCTGAAGCATTACCAAAGACACAAGAATCCAATTGAATAATTTTGTTATAAGAAAGATTTAAATAATATAATTTAATTTGCTCTAAAAATAAGTTGCAAATAAGTGATTCTAACATATTTTTACTTAGATCTATAGTTTGGAGTTCTAAACAATAATAGAAAGCGCTTATGGAGGGTTTTAAACTTTTTATGTATTTATACCTTATGTTTTGTTGATGTAGGGTATACAATGGTTCTTCAATGGTTTTAAGTTTATTAGCAGACAAATCTAGATTTCTAAGAAGGGTTAAAGGGTGAAATATTTCTCGGGACATAAATTCTATAGAATTATTTGGAATCTTCAAGATCTGTAGATTAGTTAGATTAAATAATAAATTCCCAGGTATATTCTTGATAATATTATTCTCTAGATGTAATTCGATTAAATTGGGATCAAACGTGGTTGTAAATTGTGTAATTGAGGCCCCTTTGCATTTTAATTTCGAATATCTCCCTCTAAACACTCGGATGTGCTTAAACCTATCATCAGTAGTCATTATACAAACGCAGGAATCTGGACATAGGTAAACGATATTGTTTCTACTAGTAGCTCTTTCTGTTTCGGAGCAAGTTAATTGAGATATTTTATTAGTGATGTTTATCGCAGCATAAATTCCGGTATGGGAATAAACCATTTTTTTCGAGGGTTCCTTATTAAGAGTTAAGTTACTATATGACTGGTCCCAAGCACAGCTATGATGGCCTTTATAAGCGTAATTATAATATTCATTATTATATGTTTTGTAGAAAAGAAGTAGCAGTGTTAGATGAAACCTTTCCCCACATATAGGGTTTTTATCAAGTGAAATGTGCGGAAATTGAGGCAGTTCAAACAATTCATTTATAATAGTTAGATCCCTCACAGTCAAACCATTCATGGAGACACTCACCCGTTCAAGATTTTTGAGGGGATTGAATAGATTAGCTGAATAATGTATTAATGGATTCGCGCTAAGATCAATCATCTTCAGATTTTTAAGATAGTTAAATACGTTTCTATGAAGTAGTTTTATTAGGTTATTGTTAAGATCAAGATAGGATAATCTGTTTAATGAAACAAAGTCATCTGAATAAATATATTGTAATCTATTGTGACTTATGTCGAGGGTTTCCAAAAGGTTCATCGATGTATACCAAATGTCTTTAACTTCCATCAAGGAGTTTCCCTTCAAGCTGAGATGCTGCAATGTTAACTGTGGCACGGAACCTTCATTCGAAAAGATCCTTAAGGTGGTCCTATCAACTCGTGAAGGGGTTGTATTTAAGAAACAAAAACTAAAAATATAGCTCTTTACGCTACTTTTATTTTTTATATCCAAAATTTGTTGGGGATAAGAAGAATAAATTAAAACATCCGTTTGGTAAGAAATGTGTAAATCACTAGGTACAGGATATATCTCATGCAACCTATCGATATTGATATATATATTCACTTTTGAGTTGTTTACGAAATCTCCCCTGATGCTTTGAATAGAATTTCCTGCTAGATCTAGTACTCTCATCATGCTAATATAATTAAAAACTCGGTGATCCAAGAAGCTAATTTTGTTGTATGATAAATTGAGACTCAAAATATTTGGATTATTTTGAAACGATCTGTAGTCAATAAAACTAATATTGTTGTTAGAAATATCTAATATTTCAAGGTAGTTCATTTTATAGAATAGTCTATAGTCTAAAATAGAAATGTAGTTTTTCGACAAATCCAGTTGAACGAGTCTCTCTATATTCTTAAATATATTATAATCAATCTTATGTATAGATTTATTGGATAGGTCTAGAGACAAAATAAATATAAAATCATAGAATATAATGTTATTTAAAAAATGTACCAAGTTATAAGAAAAAGAGACAAAATTAATATTTCTAATAACTAAATCTTTAACTTCAGTAGTGCTTTCTTTGGAAATAAACAAATTAAAAATATATTTTGGAGATTGGGGGTTAGATCTTTGACCTTGATCGTTTTTCAATTTACAAATAAGTTTATATATATCTGGTTTTTGACTAAACAATACTATTGAATAATAGCTACCTTTACTGTCATTAGAATTATAAATATCTGAATGATTTTTAAAAATATATTCATGAAAAGCTGCGACGTGACTGTTATCCAAGTAAAGGCATCTCAAATACATACACTTTTTGGAAACATTTGAAGAAATCTTTATCAAATTGTTGTCGGAAAGGTAGAATATGTTTGATGTAGAGTTAAAAGCATGGCTGTAAACAGGAATTTCTTTTATAACCCCATCTTTTAGGTGCAAGTACAAGGTTGAATCTTTGTAAGGATGTGAGATTACGTCCATGTTAACGCTAGCGTTGTCACTCGTCCTGAAGTCGAGGGGTTTAATTTTATTGTTTTTGAATTCTATTAATGTTCTTTGCAATAAATTGTAGCAAGTTAAAGTTCATTTACATTATCTATACAATAACAATTGTTAGGGCAGTCGGGTTTACTCGTCACTTGCAGCGCAAACAATGCCACCAACATCGAGATTGAACCTAAAAAAACCAATAGATTAATCAATTGATAAATTAAATTTACCTAAATTTATCACTAATTTAATTGTAGAAATGGTTTTAAACAATTATGTTGTAACAATTTCAAATTCAATTTGATTAAAATATAATTATATATCCAAGCTCACTGTATATTCTAGTAGATAATAATGATCATAAGATAACGTTGTGTTATAGTATTCCAAATTATTACCTGGATTACACCACCCTTATAAAACATAATGTTTGGTATTTTATTTATAATAAACTGTTTTGTTCTTTTTTATTATATTTTTTATATGTTAAAATATTCCAATCCCTGATGCGTTGTCTTATTTAACTAGAAATTAACTGATTCTTATTAAAATAATCAAAAATAGTACGTAAGCACTGGAACAACAATTAAAGTGGGAGGTACTAAAGAAGACACCTTCAATTTATTTCAGTTTATTTGTAGAAGTCATAACATTTTAAAAGATTATTAATTTAAAATAACATAAAATTTGCCAAGCATTCATTGAGACACGCTTATTATCAAAACTGTATAGCTCTTATAAACATTAATTTTAAAAATACACGCAATTGACTAATGTGATATAGTTAACACTTTTTATATTTATTTATTGATTAAATTTGAACTTAGCTTAGAATTTAATTTTTTGGATCATTAAAAAACAAGGATTGTTGGACATAATACTTAACACATAATCTTTTTAATCGATTCATTTTTTAAAACTTCGCTCAAAAAGTTTTCACTTTCAACACCTTTAGAGCAGCTACTATAAACGGTATTCTGAATTAAGAAAGAGACTAAGGGCCGTATTAAAGAACTCTACTAAGGGGATGGTAATTGAACACTAGTGTGGGTTTGCTTGTTTCGTCATAGGTTAAAAGGTTTAGTGATTATATGCTTGGGACCACACTTTCAGTCCACCAAGTATTCAATAATGTTCTCGCATACTGCCCTAAGTTTCTAATTACCTAAACTTTAATTGTCTTAGCACAAATTTCCAATCACCACATCAAAGCACTCAAACTATGTTATTTATTAATTAATTTGTATTTCATACCTACAAATTAAAGTTTTGAAACTCTAGATCTTTATATTAAGGTGATGAAATGAGTTTTGAATCAATATGGTTCATCATATTTTTTTATATAATAGTTAATTACATAGTCAGTATTTTTTTTTTGCTTTATTACGTTAAGAGCACGCTTAAAACTATCATATTATTGTATATATATCTTACCTGCTATTGACATGGCTTGTAGTTCAACGTTTGACTAAAAATACAACACAATAATTATAAATGAGAAACTTTTAAAACTTATTTTTTCTTCATCACAGTCAAAATATGTATTGGCTTTCAAACTTTCAAAAATAAAATGACGAACAACAAAAAACATGTTTCTTGTGCTCGAGGCTTACTTATAAACATTCAAATAAAAACATACAACTAAAGGAAATGAGTAAACCACTTCCTAAATTAATCATGTGAACTCATGATTTCTGTTATTAAATTTTCATGTAACTTTAAAACAGTTTTTTATTCTCTTTTTTAATTAAGCTTTAAATAATCAAGCTTAGAAAGGATCTGAACCATATAGCAGTCGGAAGTCATAATTACTAACAGCCTGAATACATAAAATTAATATAAGATTAAATAAATTGTTTAGAGATCATGATTAAGGTGGGATGGAAGGATACTCAAGAATAATCCAGGTTTTTTCTTACTGATTTTATAGCAAAACTTTTTGGCAAAAATAAATAAAATATTACTCCAATAGAAACAAAGAATTTAATTTTCTTCACATGGGAATATCAACAGTTGTTGAATATTATCTGTCGTGATCACATCAGTACTAGAAATAAAGTTTTTATATTAAGAGAAAAAGTTGTCATTAAAATCCATGACAACCTTGACAGATATTCAGGAAATGTTGATATAAAAATGTGAAAATTAAACTAAACTCTATATTTCTAATGGAGAAATATTTGGTTTATTTTAATAAAAATAAATATCTTGCTATTAAAACTACGAAACCAATGGCTCTGTCTTACGTCCTCTTCCATTAAACCTTAACGAGGTGTTAATTTTTAATATTTGCAATTAATTACTATTTCACTATCAGTCACCTCTGTTTTTTGGATGTTTAGCCTCAATATTACATTACATTTAGGGTTATATAAATTTACAGTCTTGTGCTTTTTTTCCCTCTATTCGTCCTGCTACCCATCCAGTATTTCTACATATAACTATTTTAACCATGTAGGTTTAAGAAAAGTAAATCTCAGATACAATGCTGTAGAGCTTAAAGGCAATACATCAGCATTTGCAGGAATGGAGTTTGGGAATATGTGATAAAATATAACTTCTGTCTGATGGGCCTGCACTATGGCTCTGAAATTCTGGTTTAAGCAAACTATATTATACAACATTTTAGAAATGTTATATTAATAATCCAATCATATTAAAAAGCGTAAATTAAATATAAGATAAAAATTGTACTTCAAGGCAAGATATTGTTTGTAAATTATTAGGTTATATAAACAATTTTATTATTATCGAAAGTAAATATGAACAATAAAAGGTTATAAAATCGTAATGAACAGTGAAGTAATATAAACACTTACAGTTTATGAATATAATTTGACATTATTTAAGCAAAATAATTAATTAAATATAAGTTGATATAAAAAAAAGTACTATGTTTATAATGAGATTGAAAGGGGAAATGAAATCTTGGTCATTTTAAATTTCAGGTTCATTATAAAATTACTAGTATTTAAGACTGTTAGCTTGTGCTCATTTGAAATAATGAAATAGCTTTATTATTAATTTAGAATCCCTATAAAATAATTAAATGAAATAATTTAATATGATAGAGACATATGAAAAAATAAGCAACATGGTTTCCCATAGATCATCATGGTTCACCAATTTATGCCAACAGAAGTTGTTTAATTCTGTATTTTGTCGCTCCTGGATGAGCATTATCTTGTTCTACAATATTTACCTTTGTAGTAGACACGTTATGGATCTCTTTATGATAATCTTTAGGTTTTGCATTTGCCTCTACAAAATTAAAAGTGTATTACATATCATAATTTCTATTATTATTAGTTTAACAAATTTTGAGAGCCCCTAATTTTCATCCATTTCCTGGACCCCTATTTTTTGGTATCCATTATACAAACGTTTCAAGTTTTTGGTTATATAGGGTACAAGCCTAATCCTTTTACCATTTTGGTTTTTTTTCGGCCCTGAAAGGTAAATTTTCTAATAGTGTTGGCGTGATTTCAAACTATTGCCCCTCCTCCAACCCAATCTCGGTTTCCCACTCGAATTTTAAGATTTTAATACTTATGTGGTTCTTTTACGTACCTGCTTGATTTTAATCTTCAATTATACTGAAAATAATGTTTAACATTAGTTTCACCAATTTTGAGCTCTTATATTTCCCGTTTTACAATTATTTTGAATTTCAATTTATTTAGACATAATTTTATCTTCCTTGGAGAAATATATATTAAATACCAAATTTCAATTCTATTATATATCAGAAAGTTATTTTTATATCACTTAAGAAATTTTGATCCTCCATTTCTTAGAACCAATTTTAAAATTTGAATTTTTCATTTTCAGACATTTCATTTCCAACAGTTCCATGAAACAAGCCCAAAGCGTACTACGAGTCCACTTAACATAACATATTATTATATATCTCTACTACTTATAAAACCAATTATTGGTCTTTAAGTATGTTTCCTAAGATCCATGGAATCGCTTAACTGATTGAGATGATTTTTTTTATATTTTATAGATTTTTATCAGGAAGGTTTTATGCTATTGATCAAACAAATAAAATTGAATTATATTACATTTTTCAAAGATTTTTTCTTAAAACTCGTGATCAATAATGAATTCTCCTATTGAATGTAAAATTCATTATTTTTATTTATAGCTCTATGACTAAATTCAAGGAGTAGTAATTACAAAATGCATTTCAATAAAAAGACCCAAAAAGAGAAATAATATTTTAGTTAAATTATTGTTTTGAATTTACAGATCATTATAAGAGATATTTCTACACCTATATATTCACTTATCCTTATTGCGCTACCGAATATTATAGGATGAGGTATAGGCCTACTTTATTTTATGTTGAATTAGCACAGAAAGGTTATAATCCATTTTAAAATTTTCTATGGGTGGTATGCAAGAACGTATAGTGAGTGCATAGTGGACCGATAGTGTGGTCCCGAGCTCACTATCGCTCCACCTTTTAACCTTTGTTGACACAAGTAAACCCAAGCTACTGTCAACAAAACATCCACTTAGTCAAGTTCTCTCGTACGTCTCTAGGTCTTCAAGGAGCCGAGCAATGACGTTAAAGACAACACAAGTGCTTTATGTAGGAACTGTGGAGTAGCAAAAGTGAGGACTGCCACAAGTGCATCTACTGTTATGTCTTCAGAAAGAATCAGTACCCAACGATATTGATTCGGTGATAAGTTAGAGATTACGGATTCAAACATCAACTCAAATTTGCATTCAAGTGTGACTAAACATACACATTAAACTTCTTTTAAATGATCGTATCCGTGCATGAGCCAAAGTTATAGGTTTTTCAAAGAACTACTTCCATTGATATGATGGATATCTAAATACCATATATAAAACCCTGGGAACCACGATCCATTTTTAAGCTTTGGAGATTGTTGGGTGGTCCCACAAAAACCCATGCTGTTGAAAGTGTTCGATTCCCAAATTAATGTTAAGTTGTGTAGTATAATAAGCTCTATTAAATATTCCATACCGGTAATTAAATCAATAAGCTCATTAAACAAGTGACTTTAGTATTAACTTGGCCAATGAGGTGAAACAAATACACTCGGGCTTATTCAGGAAGTTATGCATTTAGCTGTCCATCTAGAAAAGGGAGAGTGATTATATTTTACCACAATATTGTTACTGACTTCATTAATAATCTTATTCAAATTCCACACCGAGTATCTCTTTGAGAAGACGCATACTTACAATTGTATCGGGCTAACCAATTTAGTCCTGTACTGTCCAAAATTTTTGCACTTAATCACTGTACAAGGACACATATATTTTACCCTGATATAAATGCTAGTGTATTCATGCATAAAATCCCCATGTGTTACATACCCCTTTTCGGATACTGCATGCAATAAGACCGGTGCCATCAAAAGACTTACCTTGCCCCGCTGTTCTTGAAGCACTACACTTGACCGGTCCGAGCCTCAACAACAACTGAGGGCAACGCATGGTATGCTACTCTGTTGAAGCCTCGTATACTTAGGCCTACGTGACCTATACCAAGAAATGGGATTTTTCCCTCCTTCTTTTCTTCCTATGATGCTTTGTGTTCAACCACTTATAAAATTCCTGGTCTCGCTAGGCAAAAACACGATTACAATTATTCATCACCTTCAGGATAGTCGACACTCTTCGAAGTTCTCTCATCAACACAAATTCACGCAACCAGTGGTCACGATGATTACGGTGAGGGACCGACCGGTTACCGGCGAAAGTAATATCGAGTTTGATTAATCATTCATGTTCGTGGGGAGTAAGCGGATATATGGCCAGGTTGGAGTCTTAGGGTTTTTGTATAAATATTCGGGAGAATTAGCCTCTCACACTATTAATATTATTTGCTGTTTGGTTAGCTTTCTATGACTTAGTTCACTAGACGTGAAGTCATTTAGTATTTCTCATGTTTTCTTCTTGGTCCTTAAGACCAGCAGTTTAAATGGAGATGATTCCCACACCTAAGCCCGTATGACCATATTGTAGTCTGCGAGGTAGTAAGTCGGGAAAGGGGCAGTTCAGATTGTTCCGGGCCATAGGTAATACGTAGTTATGTTTATTTAACTAATGTGGTTAACCAGTTTCGGTTTCAACTTGTGGGTTACTTCCACCCATCAGGCATGGCACGTGTTATTTTCTATATATAACTTAAGCTGTTCACCGGTTTCGGTGATAAACTCGTGGATCGTTTCTGCCCTTCTGGCATGGCTCGCGTTATTTAATATATTTAACATATGCTGTTCACCGGTTTCTGTACGCAACTTGTGGGTAACATCTGCCCATCAAGGTTAGACCAATTGTTCATGCACTCATGCTCATGATAATGTAAGGTGAGAACACTGAATTGAAACCTACCCTGTACTATTAAAATTGTTATATATTTTCGGCTGAACCATCTATATCTGGAGCCAAAAGCCAACAGATTAGAACTTACATAACTTAGCCTGTCTGTCGATTATTGGGTGCTTCCCGCCACACTCATGCCAAAGAGTATTTGTTATATAACAATCTGTATAGCTAATTAACTTGGAACAGTCAAAGTATTGTTTTAGTGTTATGTTTTAAGTTCTGAAATTGTTCTTTGTATCTATTTCTGTCTTTTGTTACATTAAACTAAATTGTTAAAATGCACTTATATCTTTTCCTTTCAAGTGTCTCTTGTCATGTTTATTTACATTGTTATCAATCGGTGTATTAAGTGTTTACTAGAGCAACGGTTCACAGTTAGGTTGCTTCATATGATGCATTGAAAATCAAGAGATTCTTGTATGAAAGCAAGGTGTTTAGGAGCCACTCAGGGCTATTAAAAGTGATTTCCTCAGCCTTGTATTTACAGTACACCCAAAGAAAACGGTGTACTACTATGTGAGATTAAGGCTCGATGTCGTCCAATTTAACTTAAAAACCTAGTACTATGAAATAAATAATCCAAACACGCTATCAATTAAATTGAAAAGCACTGGGACTCTTAAAGGATGACTTAAATGGAAGCAGCAATTTATCAAAACCTCTTTGTTACGCTCTTCTTCCTCTTTTAGACATTTGCTTTCCATCATGTTAATATTTTTCACGTGAAAGATCCTCTCGTACTTTAGTTAATCCAATGGTAAAGCATGTCAGAAGATATTGAAGATAAAATTCTAACATAATAGCTACTTTACAATTTGGACTTCAATTAAGGTATTTTTTCTTCATATAAGAGTTAACTTAACCAAAATTTAAGGTCTCGCTTTGAAAACAGCGTACAGGACTTAGCTTCTATTATAGCGAAAAATGCGTACGGTTTTATATTTTATAGTGATTATTTTAGAAAGAGCCAATAAATGAACTGTCATTTCTATTAGAATTTTTAATCTAAACAAGCCTCTATTGAACATAGAACAACTTATCTTATATATAAATATATTATGGGGTGTTCAATACACAGTAGGGAAAATATTCTTATAAGATGAACTCGAAGTTAATCTAATGTTTACTTGGCTAATCATAGTTTTGTGTTATGTGTTGTTCTGGCAATGGTATTGTCGGGTAAAGGCTATATCTACTTTGTAAGAAGAGGGCTGAACAGCATAGGCGACATTCGGATGCAGCCAAAACTTTGTTAGAATGGGGCATCACAGTGTATGCGACATTTAAATTACTTTTGAATTTTTCTAATGCCTAAATTGCCGTGTACAACATATCCAAGTAAAGTTTTACATCAAAATTAATGCAAAAATTATCTATTTTTATGGATTGAGAGTACAATGTCGTATGACCTGAATTTTAGATCTAGATAAAGCTCTGAGAGATCTCAGAAGCAATATCGTGCTTATAGGAGGCGTCCCCATATTCCTCTCAGGAGTATACCGACCAACTCTAATGGTAATCCCAAGAGTCACTATAACTGACCAGGTCATCGCCTGCCTGAAAATAACATAAGATCAAAAGATAATGCCCAGAAGTTGTTAAACTTTCCCTGCCAGCCAAAATGCTTATACACTTGTGCAAAGAAAAATGTTAAATTGATTTCTCGATTTAGGTATTTCTGAAATCCGGCAATGTAATATTCTCAAAGCATGAACGCAAGTTGTCCTTGAATAACTCTCAGATTTAAATTGTTGTCAAGGATTGTTTTCATTAATTATTTTAAGTGTTTAACGTACACTTTCTGAACTGACTGATTTTCTCAGCACACAACATTTTCAAGGATATCTAGGCACTTGGATATTTATTCTTCCCGATATACGCCTTCTGTAAACCAGCCTGTTTTGTGATTCAAGGAGAAAGCTATTAAAGATCTGAAAATAAACCGGCTGGTAAAATTAATGACTGTATTTTAGACTACTCATCCACGCTTTTCAATTAAAATTTGAGCACCCATCATTATGATGCCAAATTCGAATGCACCTAAACTGTGCAATGGGACCCACTTTCAGGTAAACATTCTGCAAAACTTTGTTATAAAGGAAACTGTCATGACAAGTTGCACTACGGGAAAAAGGGTCTTGACACCAAGATTACCATTGATTCTAACAAACCTGTTCTTCCGGTTTATAGGTATACAATTTTGCATCAAGTTTTGACATATGACGACCATTACCACAGTTCAAGGACAAACCTTTATGTTATAGGTATTAATCTCCGCTGCAAGTATGTCTCACATGGGCAAATATATTCTATGAGTTTCTATGATATTGTTAGCAGCAACCTGTAAATGATCACTCCTGATTATTAAATCACTAACGTCGTTTACAAAGAGGTATTTCTTTAAATCTTCTTACTCTACTTTATTTCCTTCAATTAATAGAAAATAAATAAATTGTGTGTCTAGTATTAAAATATAAATAACTACACTAAAATTACATTGCATTTTTTAAATTCTGAAGATACATATTTTAACAATTCCATATTTTTCATCAGGTTTTTTCTATCTTAAATGTTGCTTGATTTATTTTCTGTATTGGAAATTAAGATCTCAGGGATTAGAAACATTACTGTTTAACCAAATATATTTTTGAAACTGACATTGATGCAAGGCAATTAACGCTATGGGGAAAATCTGGTGTATATATATAAATTAAATATAAGGAATGGTTTGGTTACAGGGCCATAGAGTATGGGTAGAAAATTATACCAATTGCCTTAAAGCTATTACTAGACAGATAATTAATATAAATAGAAAAAAGTTTATGTATGATTTTTAGTTTAAAGACAACTCTCATCGCGATATAACTGACAGAAATTCTTATTACATGTAGACTATATTATTTTTATCTTTCATTGCCATTATTTAGACTAACCGTAATTTGTAGCGGAATTTTTCTAGCTGCCATCACTATATTAAATTCCTTCCTCTCTATCCCTACCTCTAGGTAATTGTGTTAAAATGTGAAAAAGATAACTGGATATTATCACTGAGGTAAATTTATTTTTACTAGTGAAAAACAGCTAAATCTTTCTCTTTTTTTTATTTGGTCAATATTCCTTTAAATATAAGACAGATTTTTCAACGTTGCTACGTCAATGTTGTCAGTAGTTCCTTCTCAGCTGAGTATCCCAAAGTCTGACATAACTGAAAGTGAGGATATTTGGCAACAATTAACTGAGAAAGAATGAAGATAAATTCTTTATACACATGACATGATGTTTCCTCAGTGGTGATACTAGGTGTGGTCTCAGCTATTTGCCAAATACTGCAGTTTGGTTGTAAAAAGTAAGGGGACGGGTTATTGGAGAATTGTATATGTATACGGAGTGGCTAGTACTGGGAAAAAAAATTAAAGGTAGTTTCCTTTAGTATTATAGGAAAAATACAGTTGTATAAACAGTAAATCTATCGCCTCACATGATAGCCACCCTCAGCGGTAGTATTAGTGAAACCAAACAAAAAATAAATGGATATAAATATACGCCCAATTAAACTAACTCCATTAGCAGTCATTACTTTAAGACACATACAACTGCAGCCACTTATTTTACATTTCTAAAATATGACAAAAAAGTCTGGGTCTGAGTTTTTATACATTGTGTTATCTATACCAGGAGACAGGTTTTGTACTCTGATTTTTTAAATAAAATTTAAACTTATTTCTTTTAAGATGATTGATTGGACTCCTTAATTTGTTATCAAGTTCGAATATATTTTAGTTGAATTCTTGAACCCTATTACCAGACTAAAGTAAGGATTCACAAATCCCTTTATTAATCTTGTGGTTTCCTTTAGTTTATGGAATCTTCTTTAAAATTTTGTGTTCAGTACTATGGTTTTCAAGTATATTTGACATTTCCAGTTCCTGTTCACACATGTGCTTCCCTCATTACACTTAGTTCAAGTGTTGTTGGAATCCCAAACCCCCATTTTTAGTCGCAGGCAACAAATACCTCAAACCACGATGTAAGAGCGATATACCCACAACAGAACAGCTTGTGAAGAAGATTTTTAGGTCGTTCAAAGTCTCCCGACTGAGAGCTATAAAAGGAAGGTCATGAAAGATATTACATGCTTTTAAAAATAGGTAGTTATTTTGACTATCTATGTGTGTATGTACTTATGTATGTTTTATCATTTTGGTAGCTGTTTTTAAACTTCCAACAAATTCAAAGCAGACTTTGATATTTAATTTTCTTATCCTTCCAGAAGAAGTTTTGGGGAGACTTAGTCACATAGTCTACCATGACGCAACGCCCCTGGTGCAAATACCAAGTCAGTTTCAAATGGAAACTATTGATCTCTAATCAGATGACATGCTGAAACACAAGCATAAAGAAGGAAATCTTATCCAATTTTATAGATCTTGGCGACCTGAAAAGTTTCTGAATTTGAAGTGATTTTATTGTGAATTGGTCGGTTTTTAGTAAAACAACCTGTGCGAACAAAAATTCTCAAGAATGAAGTATGTCAAGACCAACAATGTAGCAAATTAATCTTATAAGCATTTTAAGTTTATTCTAATAATGGTCACCTTAAGCTTGAAAACTCAGATAAGAAATATTATAAAATTAAAAAAGTAGTTCTATCATATCCATTAATCTTATTATTGTTTGTTAGTTACAAATGAAATATACCATTGCCATCTCATTGTAAATGAGTTTATGTTTCTTGAAAATAAGTATGCTCGGCTGCCTTTGTTTGCAATTGTTACATTTCATCTTCGCTCTAAATAATATCATGTTGATTCCCCCAAAGAGATCTAAATAAATGTTATTCATTCATTTATAAAAATGATTTTTTTTTTAATTTGGGCCAGCAAAATGTGTAAAAAAATAAGTATTATTCGGCCCGCATACCAAAATACTTGAAAGTCTCTGTCTATACCATAATATGACTGACTACCTGAATGGGTAGACAAACTAAAATAATTTAAATTTGATATATAGTTCGTTATTTAGAAGAATACATTTGTTCGAACTCTGAATGTTTATTACTTTATCTCAACACCTTGGAGATAAAGTATTGTGATCATCAAAACAACCAAACTCGAGATTTTGATAAATGTCGACGTTTCATGACACATTGAAACTAAAAAAATTGTTACGCAATGTCGTCTGTCTCTCTGTTTATATCTCGAGATAGAGCTGAAACTATTTCCCGATTGGGCTAAAGCTTGGTGTGTGGAGTTTTCATAAGTTCTCCCCAAGTGTCCTAGGAACTAGATATATAACCATTGTATTGAAGGATACTGAAGGGAAAAAAGTGAAAAATCTATTTTCTCTAAATTTGCTCTAATGATTTTGATTAAATTTTATACCTGAACAATGTTTATCATTATTAACAAGTTGGCAATTTTCATTTTATTATGAAATTAGTTTTGAGAGGACCTTACACAAGGGAAATATTCCAATTTTGATCATTTCCCTGCAACTATTTGAGATCCGAGATAACTTACTATTGTAAAGTTGTATTTAAAAAATAAAAATAATTTATTTGAAATATATTTTATAAAAACAATCATTTTTGTGCTACAAGAAAATATATATACTTTTTAATTTAGGTCTTTGAAAATGAAAGTGATTATTATCTTTTCTGTTGGACAAAGATGTTTATCCTTTCTTAATTTTTCTGTAACAGTGTACCTAGTTCCTGATGACATAGAGTAAGTAATAGTGTAATTATTTAATTTATGAACTTTGGTAGAGTGTTTCTACAAAAATAAGTATAGGCCTCCACCGTGGTTCGGATTCCACGTTAAACTGTAGGTCCTCCATTTCATCTCACAATCACCCTAACATTACACATTAGCGTAAGTGCGTATAACCTGAACGGGTAGTAAGATGCGGTGCTAATAATAATAATAATAATAACCTATTATTTCGTTTCACAAATCTAATGAGTTCTTAGTGAATACATATTTTAATTTTCAAGCGTGAGAAAGTATTTGTCTATGTTTACAAGGAAAGTTCTAGTTTCACACAGTTGGTGGTGTTTACGAGTCAATGTTTGGTGATTTGGCACATATCTGTTAGGATACTGTTCACGGTACAATCTTACAGCAGCTCAACCATTTCTATATATATGTTAGAGGCATGGTGTTTACATTACTAGCTCTACAACTACTTTTTATTAATCACAAACATTAAATTAAATTATGTCCCGCATTGGTGGCCGAGTTGTAAAACGTGTCACTTTCTTATTGATTTGAATTTCAGGTGACGGGAAGTTCGGGGTTTGAAACCAAATGTGTTTATTAGGGATATATTATCCTTGCATGTTTATCACATTCCCTTTACAAAAATACGGGTCTATTTCCTCTAAAATTATACTTTTATTGACCCTATTCCCCTACCATAATTAATGTAGCCTATACATGTAGATTTAAATAGAATTAATACTTGGTGACAAAAATAAATATGATAAATGAATCATTTTTTATGTTTACTTTTTATTAAGAACACAAAACTAGCACAATTAATGTCCAATAAAAGTAGTTGTTTGCTATTTTAAAAATAAAATGTACATCAAAGAAAGACATTAAAATAAATATATAAAAATCTTCTATGCTCATTAGAATCTTTAGAATATCTATAGGCATATTTCAAAATCAAAATTAAAACTATGTTTGTTATTTTGGGAAAACCACATCCTACATCACGTTTGTGTGTAATGCGGTTGAATGTTTTTCCTGTAAGCTTTCCAAAGACTGGTCTTGACTTTTTTATAGAGGAAATCCTTATCATTAGGGATATGGTTTGGTTACAGCTCCACAGTAAACGGAAGTCTCAGTCACCAATAGCCCGGACATGTCAAGTTTATCCAAACTAACGTCTCTTCGAATATTTGTGTTCAAAGATAACTTAACAAATAATGCTAGACTTCTCGAACATCAAGTCATAATCCTGCTCATAAAATGTAGCCTATGCATTCTGATTTTCTGCTTACTGTACAATGGCTACTTTGTACTACCTTTTTTTTTTACTTTACCACGAAAACTCTGGTTTGTGTATAGTTGCATATCGGTAAATCAAATATTTTTCTCTTGTTAAAAATAATAACCCAATACTTACTTAACTCGTATGTTGCAAAAACAGGAAATATTATGGCACAATTGTGTATACCAAATAGACCAATGGTTGGCTTAAATAAAACCTTAATTTCGTTTGCATTGTTAAGATTCACATTCTTATTATTAATCTTTAAATAATTGCCCTTAGTCACAAAATATCCACAAATAACCGGACATAACACTCTTTTTTTTAATTTTCTTTGCTTAAAAAAATTAATTTCTCATACTGGAGAGACCTTTTTGTTATTATAAAGGTATAATCTTTAATTCGCAATTAGAACAACAAAATTGACCTTAATTCACACTTAAATGGTTAAGTATTCACTTTGCGAAAATAATTTATGATATATCAAATAACTTATACGTTACTTAAATAAAGCTCTAAAATAATTCTTTGTTTACGTCTCCCTGAAGGAAAAAAAAGCGCTATCAAAAATATGGCATAGACAAAAGCATTCACTTCACAATCCATTGGTTTTAAATATTTATCTCTAAAACATGTTTTTATCTTAATGTGGCATATGCCCATCTTCCCTCCTCATGGATGAACCAGTGATAAAGGGTCGAGTCTCTGTCGGTCAAGGGAAGATGAAGAGATGGATGTTTCTTCAGGTGAGACTTATATTCGCGGAATTTTCCATCCCTTCTCTAAGACAGTGTGGGTACATTATTTTTAATCTCACCTTTCATTATCTATCATATAGAATGGTTTTTCTCCACTACTTCTTAGTATCCAATCGGGCTGTACGCAAGCACTAATTACGTGATTTGAGCAGTTATTAGATATGTAGAATTTTGGTTCAAATTTACCTGCATTTTCGTGGAGGGAGAAGTGGGAAACCATTCAGGGATAAAGCAATATTCATACCAGACAAGAATTAGAAACTCAATGTTCCCGTCACCAGATATCCAGTCCAACACCAGGTTTACTTAATAAATACATATCAATTCGCTCATAGTCAAGGCTGCCACTAGAGCCCACAGACTGATTATACCCGATACTAATGCGTCCGGTGACAAAAGGAGCATGGTGCTAGCCCACGGCAAAATCATAAAACAAAAGAGCAACGTCAGGCGTATAAAGTAGGCGCACCTCCTACATATTTTGAAATCCTCTTTTACTCGCGGAGTTGGCTGCTATCTTCCTTCCTAATTATAAGGTCGAATTTGCAATCCTCACGTCGGAGTAATATGCACCCCCGCATCCTTCTACCCCCTACCCCTAGAAGAACATTTCCCATGTCAATAAAAAATGCAAATTTTTTCGGCCTTTATTTTTTTATTTTCAACTTGACTTCCATCTCTCTCTCTCTCTCTCGCTTTGGGTCTGGGAGCGCGCCTTGTGGACGTTTTGCCAACTACGTGTCGGTATGGTACTGTTCGTCCCTGTCAAACCCTGAGGCGCGCTGGGCAGAGTTTTTTTTTGACAGACGCCAAAGCTTTGAGTCCCCATTAAATAGATGGCGTTACTGGTCTATCATTGACAAAAAACAACAGTTTTTTTATTTACTTTAAAAGTAAAGGACAATGTTATACTTAGGTTATTTTGAAAAAAAAAAATTTGTCTATTATATATTTACAAAAATATTAAACAAAGTATATTAGTGCCTTAAATCTATTTTTATGTGATCTTTTTAGAGAATGTTTTATAAAGTTGGAGTAGGGGTGGTCGTGAGAACAAAGGTGTAAAATCGCAAATTATTTTAAAATAATCAATTATTTATTGACCTATTTATTAAATAATGCTGTGCTGGGGGTCCGGGGTTCAATCCTCGGTCCCGGCACAAATTTATCTGGTTGCCAAACCCCTCCTTCACCTCTGACAAGACGTGTATTAATCATAACTTGTGAATGTGAGTAATGCCAGGCCTCCACCGTGGTTCGGATTCCACGTTAAATTGTAGGTCCTCCATTTCATTCCACAATCACCCTACCATTACACATTAGCGTAAGTGCGTATAAACCGAACGGGTAGTAAGACGCGGTGCTAATAATAATAATAATAATAATAATAATAATAATAATAATGATAATAATAATAATAATAAAATAATGACCAAACCTATTCTTTATTTCAAGGACTATTCATCATTTTACTTGATAATCTAAAATTAGACTTTTGGAAATTTGTTAGGTGAACAAGCGTAAGAGGCTAATTTGTATGAGTATTAATTCTTGGGTGATAGAGTACAGAAATTAAATTACAAATTTAGAATGCGATTCATCATTGAGTTTAATGATAGCTTAATTTCAAAGGTTTTATTGTTAGGTTAGTCCTAAAAATATGTTGGACAACACTATTAGCAGGTCCAAAAAGCAATCTAAAATGAATAATGTCAAAACCCACTTCAGTGGTCGAATGTTCTAAACTCTTTAGAGTCACTCTCGTGTTAGACTGACCTGCTAATAATGAGAGAAAGAGGGGTTCTAATCCTGGTCAGTTCTATTGAGCATGGTTTTCTTTAATTATTTCCCACTCTCATTATCCGCTATTGCAGGTGTTTACCTCTAAAAATATTGTGTTTGTTTTTTCGAGGAAAATGTCCCAATGTAAAGAATACTACAAACTTTTTTTTTGAAAACTATCTTTAAAGCCATAATACACAAAATGAGAAAATTTTTGCGATTTTGTCGCACCATTTATTTAATGACACATCCAAAACTATACTTATGTTATCATACATTTTGTTCTTCATCTGCTGGTAGTAATAATACATTCATTTTTTAAATGTAGGATTTCCAGGTCATATTTTCAAAATTTTGGTAGTTGTTGATACATTTCTAGACATCTATGTAGATTATATTTTCTGTTTTATCTAAGTTTTTTAAAATAATTAATCTTCAAACACAAGATTTTTCATCGCATAAATGTTGCATATAGAAATTAATGCATTCATAAAATTAGCTTTATACCATTTTGGCCGAAAAACACGTATTATTGGCTAGTCACTATAACTAAGATGGAAAAATTTACGTTGGGAGCTGATAGATATCTATTCTCTAGCAGATTCTATATTTGTAAGTCAATGTTTATATCTTGTGAAATGAAATAATTCATATATTAAAGATTATTCTTTTTGCACACAAATTTAGTTTGGTTCCAATTTTGTAAAGTGAGCTTTGATTTAGCCCTGTATATTCATAACTTTCACTTATTTACACATCTGGGATTTTTTTTGTTCTTGTAAATTTATGGTAATTTCTGATTAATATTTTCTAGTGTCATTTCAATGGTAACTTTTTTCCTTTTCAATCATTGGCTATCAAAATCTGGCATTGTTTTAAAATCTCTAGTGCACATAATAGATAGTGTGAATTGAATACTACAAAGTTTCAATTTTTATTATTTTCATTTCTATTAAAAAAAAAATTTAGAGAACTATTTAAAGAACATTCTTATCATTATGTGCTTTTTTGCTTTATAACTATTCACTAAATTATTATTTTCTTGTTTTTTATCTTTATTATCTCTAGTTATTTAACTTGTTTTACTGTAATTTCTTTAAAAAAAGGATAATATAATTAATATTTTGTAAGCCATGAGGTGTTCTGTACACTTTCAGTACTAGCTTATTAGAGGTCTTGAATGATGATTGCTGGCACTTAATTAAAAGACGATTAAAATAGCGTTATATTAAAATTATTATTATTATTATCATTTTCTGAAGTGAAAAATGACACCTGGACACGGGAATCAAACCTGGGACCTTTGGCTTAGTACGCCAATGCACTGACCACTGAGCTATCCAGGAATCATCCCGTGCCAAGGGTCATTCTTCACTCATATTTTAAGGCAGAGTCTTTTATGGACGTGCGGAAATCGTTGGTTACAAATGTGGGATTTTATTAAGATCACGAGCTATCAGATAACGCAGCCATCTTCGACTCGGTAGTTGGCTTAATGCTGCAATTCGTACAATTGTTATAATTGTAAGGGATTGCATATTGAAGATATATATTTCACACACAGAAAGTATAATAAATGCCATATCTAGTCTGGTTTAGTGGTGATGGGAAGCTGAGGTTTCAAATCCTGTTTGAGTGTGTCCTATTTTAAAATATAAAATTGTTTCCATCTTTCTTGCCAAGAAAATGTGTGTTATATTTAATCTAGAACCATATGTTTTTATTGTAAATTAATTGTAATAACCAAGATTGATAATAAAACTTGGTGCTAAATAACATATCCGCGTGTAAGTATTACTTTTTGTTCAGTAAGAAACATAGTTTTGAAATGTGTAACATGTATTGACACGTGTTCTACCATCAAAACGCAATGATTCCTAAACAAAGTACATGATTCTGCCATTACCATTCACCTTGGAAAGCACTATACCTGATAATTACTCAACACCATAACTTAATGTATCCTAAGTTGTGGTGCTTAATATTTTTACAAGTATATTCCCCAGATGGTGTGATTTATAGAAATGCTCGGAAATGTATTATAATTTATTTATAAGTTTTTAAACCTTACGTATACAATTTTACTCATACCATAATAACTTTCTTTAAATTTAATTTATTATTCAACTAAACTATATTCTTATTAAATTAGTTTATTTGCTCACTGCATTTTACTATTCAACCAAGATATCCATATATCTGCACTAACTAGGTATGGATGAGTAAAATCGATGTTTATAGAGGAATGTACCTCCCTTTACAGAGAGGGAGAATGGAAACCAGTTTATAAAAACACCCTGAAACCTGGAAGAGATTCAAACCTTGATCTCACTGTCACTTTTAAATCGTACCTGATGAGCGTGCCACTGGTTTTAATAGGGGCAATGTTTAACGTTGTGAAAATTATTTGAAGCATTTCTAAACATATATTCATTATTTCATTTATAGACCTAGATAAAATTATTCTAATCCATATTAATGGCATAAAATATAATTTTTATATATTTTATATGCTATTATTTCCTAGTAAAGCTTAGGTTTATGATTATTTTTTTTAAATCTACGTATTATATGTTATTTATTTAGTTAAATGGCTATTAGGGCTAAAAAACTTTTGGTTTATTTAATAGATTGTGTATATAAATGATATACTTATAGATGTTTAAATATACCTAGAAAATACAAGGACTGATTATATATATATATATATACATACATAAATATATATATAAATATATATATATATATTAGTGCCTTAAAAGGACTACTACTAAAAAATATGTATAAACAAACCAGAAAATAAAATAGTCAAATAGATACCAGCTACTAGGTCAGTAAATATTAAATGTGGTGTTTAGCCTATAGACTATTTAAAAGAAACAATATTTGAAATTCTAATGACGTTGATCCATGTGTGAGTTTCCAAATTTCCTCTGTATAGCCCTTCTAATTTGAGACTAGTGTATTTTTGACATCTTTCCTCTGAATGAAACTAAATAGATAGTCGAAGATTATTTTCTTAACTTAGATTTGATTTATAATTGAATTCTAGATACACTGAGCATTCTTAAGATTCGCTTCACCCTTTCCCTTTTATTTTTTCTCAAACCCCTGTTTACCATTATTTTATCTCACCAAATATTCAAGTAAATCTTTAATAAGATTAAAAGATAATATTTAAATTACTCTTCTAAAGTGACCAAAATACAATGAGCAGTTTATATCATATAAAGCTTTTATACTATTCTATCCGATACAAGCCTTGTTTTAAATTAAGCTATAAATAGTAAATGGTCATAATTCTATTCAAAGTATTACATATTATCTCTTATATAAATTTTTATTCTAAGCCAAATCATAATTTTATCAATGAATACCGAGTCCGAATCTTTTAAAACATGCTAGTGAGTACGTATAAGAGATTTCCTTTCCCATATTATTATGAGTCTTTTGAATTTAATTCTAATTGCATTCACATTAATTATTTAATTGATATTGAAAGTATGAATATTCTATACAGTTTAATACTTTTTGTAATAACGTGAATTTACATAGAGTTTAGGAATAAAGATCTAAGTTTGGTTGTTAGGTTTGTTATGTAGCTCTGTGAGTAAAACCACTAGTAAGCTCAATAATAGGTATAAAAATAAAATTCAATATTTGAGCACTCATTTAAAACCAATTCAAATCTGAATGTATTTAGAATCCTCGCTTCTTGAATAAACTTAATAGCTAAAGAGATTAGAAATATTGAAGGTTTGAAGAATCTATCCTTATGTAATATTAGATTAAAATTCTATTTAACTCCTAGAACAACTATTCACTGCCTAAACACTCTGAGGGCCAATCGAAGAACAGAAAGCCAAACCCCAAATATCTATTAACTAAGAATGATACTTAAACTTACCTTATGAAAAAATACGTATGATTGAAGATCCATGGAACCCCATAACTCCACACTTATACCACCTTCCCGAATACAGTTTCCTCCCTGTTGAGAAGAAACAATCAGATTAACACATATAAATGAGTTTTGTTTAAAAAACATGTTCTTAAATTGGGCAGACGTTTTTCTTGAATAAAGTATTAAATTAAAAATGTTATCTTCATGAAGGAAACATTTTCAGACTGCATTAATTACAATGGGAACTACCATGTAAATTACAATTCTGAGGCTTATAAACCACTAAAACAATTCAAATTATTTTAGAACAATTAGTTGAGATTGTATCAAGAATTACTTCATTTGTTTGAAGTGGGATTAGTCAATTCCTAACCATTTACTTTGATCTCAAAACTGAGACATTTCGTGTTAAATGTAATTTAAAAATTATATAATTTCATCTCTTTATGGATTTGTTTAAAATTATTAAAAAATAATATTTAAGGTTATGGTTATAATGACTTTTTTCACATCCATTCTGCCATCCGTGAAGCATAGTAAAATAACAGTGAAACCATTATTTAAATACCATGGGATTTCTGTAATTGTTAAACTTTTTTCAGCACTGTGTTAATCTGCCTCCTAAATCAGCTAATATATTTTTTAAAGTTAACCAAGTCACTGAAATAAGAGTACCACGTTATATATAATAAACAATCTATAATTTTAAAAATACAACAAACTAATCATTCAAACTCTAGTTTAATAGCTTAATGTTGACACAATGATATATTTTAATAACTACATTTCACATAATGTATTTCAATGGCATTAAATTAGAAGGAATTAGAGTTGAACTATTTTAGATAGAGGATAGGAATACATTTATAAATCATATGTGGGAAAGCCATTCCTGGTGTAGATCCAAACCACAATCTCCCTGTAATCTGAAGTTCACGTGACTGTGAGGCTGATGCCTCTTAACTTGTGACGACTGGTGTGGTTCTTCATAAACTTTGAATTATTTGTACTGAAATACCGTTGATTTAGTTTTAAATGGAACAAAACTACCAAAATACCGTTGATTTAGTTTAAGATAGAACAAAACTACCAAAATACCGTTGATTTAGTATTAGATAAAACAAAACTACCAAAATACCGTTGATTTAGTATCAGATAGAACAAAACTACCAAAATACCGTTGATTTAGTTTTAAATGGAACAAAACTACCAAAATACCGTTGATTTAGTTTTAGATAGAACTAAACTACCAAAATACCGATGATTTAGTTTTAAATAAAACCAAACTACTAAAATACCGTTGATTTAGTTTTAAATAGAACAAAACTACCAAAATACCGTTGATTTAGTATTAGATAGAACAAAACTACCAAAATACCGTTGATTTAGTTTTAAATAGAACAAAACTAAAAAAATACCGTTGATTTAGTTTTAAATAGAACAAAACTACCCAAAATACCGATGATTTAGTTTTAAATAAAACAACACTAACAAAATACCGTTGATTTTCATTTAGATAAAATAAAACTACCAAAACACCGTTTATTTAGTTTTAGATAGAACAAAACTACCAAAATATTGTGGATTTAGTTTTATATAGAACAAAACTACCAAAATAACGTTGATTTAGCTTTAAATGGAACAAAATTACCCATCAAATATCTTCTTAAACTAACTGAATTGGTGGGCACTAGCAAGTTGAACGTTTACCTTTTCAGTTCTAGCTTACTTGTGATGGAAAGGTTGAGGGCTGAGTAACAGTATCTAAGGGTGTATTTCCCCAAGTTGCTTCCCACTCTCCCTCCATGCAAATGTGGATTGGTTTCATTTAAACTATAATTTTCACAAAATATCTTACACACTAGTGGGACCCAATATGGTTAGCATTTATAGTCTGTTGTACCTAGTGCAGATAAATTAATCTAAGTATAAGAAATTATTTATAATAATTATCACAATTATTTAATCTAGATTACTTTTCGACCTATTAAAAAATCTACTAAGTTTAGAAACTAACATAAAAAAACAAAACTTTACAACAAATACAAACATGAATAAAATCAAATTGGTTCTTATACAAGATGTTACTTTCTCATATAAAGATAAAGTATTGAAATCTTGAGCTTGTTAGACCTCAATATCATGATGAATATTTATGTTTTATGTGTGTCTGAACCAAAAAAATTGTTTTTAAAATTCTTTCTCTCTGTCTACTTGTCTCACCCTGGCTGCAACTATGAAACGGTTGGATGGCTTTCGTTGTTCAATATGGATATCTAAATGTTATAGGGCAATATATTGGGACTTACTTTTATTATTTTACCCTTCCCCTCAAAATAAGAGTTGTTTACTAATAATAGGTCAAATTTTGTATTTTTTTATGTGGTTTAAGTGATTTTGTTTAAAATTGATATCTAGGGAGTGTTTGTCCTCCCAAATAACACTATAAGTTATTCTTGGTCTTAGAGTAAACATTTTTAAAGGGTAGTTTACTGAATAAATATTTTTGAAAATTAAAAATATTTTGAAGATTTTGTTTGAAATATTTATTTCGGGAGGGGTTGACATGACAAATAAAACTGTAGTTATATAACCTTTTTTTTGGAGGGGGTATGGGGGTATAGGTGGTGAATTAATTTAAGGGTAGTTCACTGATGACTACATATTTTTAATTTGAATATTTTAAAACAAATTGTTCTAGCAATTTGGTTCAAAATGGGTAGGTTGATTGTTAAGTTATTGCATTATAAATAATTAAATATAAATATATATATTTTTCTTAAAAAATCATTTTATAGTAGTTTATTAATGACTGATTTTGTAAAAAATGTTATATTAAAAAAAATAGATGTAAAGGTTTTATCAAATTTGGTATCATGTGATTATTTTACATGATCAATAATTAACTATGTTTATTTTTATTTAAAAAATATGTTAAGGGGAGGTCATTTAAAACAATAAAAAAATAGAACCTTTGAATAATCCCATTAGGCATAACAATTTATAATATAGTTTAAAATAGCGAGTAACCTCACCTAACATAATATTTCCAAAACATGATGTGGCATTGACATATTTTAATTGATTATATTTTAAATTTGACAAATTACTTTGTTTTACTTTGTCTTAACATCCCAATTAATTTTTAATTGCCAACAGTTAATTAACTTAAATTAGGAATCAGAAAATCATGTAAAAATACTATAATAAATATCTTAGACATATTTTCAACCGCCTCATTCTTCACTTCATGCTAACACGGTCATATATTTCACTAACATGATTTAATGCCAATAACAGCCAGTTATATTAACAAACCAAGAAGCATCAGGTAATGATGTGTCAACACAGTAATCGTACTTACTATCAGTGACTTTAGTAACACTATCGGACTGAAGGAAATTGGGAGCTTAAATTAACAAACAATAAAAGCAAAATAAAGGGTATGATCAAGTATTGATATTACTTCCATCATGGGTACACGCTCTATGAAGACATTATGGATTCATTGTGACGGTGCTATAAGAGTTCTATTCCTAATCTAATATACTGAATGTGTTTACTTCTAAAAAAATTCCTACTCTCCCTACACACAAATGTAGGGCTATATACTCTAAATTATTCGTTCCTTACTGAATCATTAGTGAAAATCTACGGATTGCCCGAACGATTATCAAAACGTTGTAGACAAATTAAATGATAAGATAATTATTATACACCTTGCTAAACTAATTGAACAGGAAGAGAAGAGAAAAAATTATAAATATCAGCAGCTTGAGAGTTTTTAAGAAAATAAGTGATCAAGTGTAGATATATTACTGGTTGTAAGATATGGGAAAATGGGGAAGTGATATATATGAGAAAAAATAAAATGGCTTTTACAAAATAAAAAGGAATACAGAAAGCATTTTACACTCTTGCTCATCGACAGAAGGGAACAAAGCTTACACTTTACACTCATCTGATTTTGAATGTAAATATATTTCATTTACTCAAATATTTTAACCAGTAAATTAAAATTATATAAAACAAAAGCAAAAGTGACATATATATTAAATCCAATATTTTTTTTAATGTCTAGTTTTAAGCTAGGTTTCTGAACGAGTGTTTTCTCTACTATATTAGTTTAGTTAGGAATAAAATTTATTATAGAAAATGGGAAAGGGAAATATGGTTTTAAATGCCAAAATAAATGCTTGATTTTGAACCCTAATAGATTATTAAGCTAAATAAATTAAAAACTTGGTGTCCAAATAAATTATGTCACCATGTTGGATCAATTTTGCACCATTTTCCAACTAACTATTGCATTTTCTACGTTAGCCAAAGAGATCATCGACTATCTTGATTCTGGTAAGCCAAGCTATGTGTAGCTTTTTCACCCCACTAATCCATATTTAAAATGTTTCTTATTTTATCTCAATATAAAATTTTTGTTTAGTACTCAACTATGTAGTTTTTCAATTAAATAGTTTTAAATAAAAATAATATTTAAAAGTAAAATGGGAAGGAGACAAGTTAAATTAAAACTTACATCTCCTTCTAAGTGATAATGATTGTAATTAAAACCAAAATAAAATTCTGTATTTGCTCTTTAATTGTTTTTAAAGAGAGATATTAAACTGGAATTAGATTGAGAAACCAAGTAATGTTTTATCTACAAAATAAATTGAATGTGTTGATCTAATAACCCATCCTATGCTCCTCAAATTACTGTATTTTTAAGTTAACCTTAGTGAATTTGCTATCTGTTTTGATATCTTGGTTCATAAATTTTTTTAATATTATATTTTTCTTGCAAAATTTTTAAGGTGAAAAACAGCATACTTGTGTGAAAAATAAAACGTGTGTGTGTGTGTGTGTGTGTGTATGTGTGTGTGTGTGTGTGTGTGTGTGAGATGTGAAACAACTTTAGTGTTATTAGATTTTGGGCGTTTTCAATCGGTTTTCTTCAATTAATGTCACTCAGCACCTCTTTGACCAGTGGCAGAATTTTAAAAAATAGACTGAGGTACTCTCTGCTCATCATAAGCAGTTTAAAGTGTGAGATAGGTTCACATTGGTCCAGTTCAAACAGTGTGAAGTGTAAATTGTGTACCATTTGGTAAAGTGGCACCAGTGATAGGTGTGAAATATGTAACTCTTGGTATAGTGATAGCATTGTTAAGTGTGAATTGTGTACCTCTTTATCCAGGGGAAGCAGTGTGATGTGTGAATTGCATACCCCTTTGTCCAGTGGAAGTAGTATGAAGAATGAACAGTATTTCAACTTTAGCTGTAAAATTCATATTGTGTTTTTTCCTAATATTATTTTCTGTACCTTATTTCGTGTAAGATGTCATTTACCTCAAAGTGAAATTGTTATTTTCTTCAAAGATTTATGATTACTCATACGTAATTGATACTATTCAATTAAAGGTTACAGGATGAAAAAGATAGTAAAATATTATTAACTTTTATAAATAATTCTAAGTGTAGAGGGTAACCAAATACACACAGTTGTGAGAAAATTTGTATTATCGGTAATATTAATATATATTGATACATTTTCAATTCAATTATGGTAAGTAATTTAAAATACAGACATGGATATGACATTAATATAAAGGTATTAAAATATGATTGGCTCATGTCAACCTAAATTTTATCAAGAACAGAAAACTAATAGTTGTTACCTAAGAAGAGGATACAAAATCACTTGATGGTGTCATTCTTATTACGTGCGACTACATTCCATATGGTCGTACGATCAATGTTTTCATATAAAGGTAGGTATTTGAGAGGAGAGGAATAACAGTCTGGAAGTTCCTGTTTAGTCTTACCAAACTTCTTATAAAATAATATACTGGACTGTCGGTGATAATAATATAGTTATTTGATGTTTAGTCGAAGGAATCCTAGTTGTTTTTACCAAGATAGTTTCCTAGTTTTCCTTCAAGCCTATGCAGGTGCCCTTATTCTATATTCTACCTTTCTATTTTCTACACAATTAATTTACATCCATTACTGTTTCCAACCCATGGTCTGGGTAATTTTTTTCTCTTCATGTAATATTTTTCCACTACCAGCTGGCTAGGCCTGTCGTAGCTTCAAATCTATCTTAAGACTAGGATGGGCACAACATCCAGTCCCCACCCATTAATTAACCACTGTGGAAAGGAAAATTCATGTTTTCATTAATGATATGTATTTGGACATGCTGGGAATCGAAACCGGGAGCCTTAGCTTCAATAGGCAGACACGCTACTAACTGAACTAAAGTGTTGGACTGTACTTTATACATAACAATCTAAATATATGTATATCCTTGATGAGAAGTAAGATAAATAGCATAGGAATTCAAAATAAATAGTGAATATGTCAGTAGTTTATTCAAGGATTAACAAGAGTGAAACGCTATCCCCTTATATTAGTATATATTGTATATATTGGCAAATATATACCATCCTACATTTTCACTGGAAATTTGTAGGCTTCTTTTTAAGTGACAAAATAATATTTTACTACAACTAACATTATATATATATACTTTTATTCCTCTATGTTTTTATTATTTTGTAATATTTTAGCTTACAGATGTTTACTTAAACAATTATATTTATATATATCTTGGCCTAGCTACTTATAATTTATAATTCCCTTTCACTGATATCATTCAATGAAAAGTAGGAAGAAGGTATTATATATTTTTTTACATTTTGAATTATTTGTTCTTGTTTTATAACAAGAAAACCTTTAAAATAACCAATTTCCAATGATGTTTTAGGGAATACCTTCAAAGTTACATTTAATTCCGGCACAGGTGGGCCTCACACTAAAATAGACACCATATCAACATATACCTCCCCAGCTAATTTATTTAAGAATATATCCCAGATATATGACTGCGAGAGAACTCCAATATCCTTGCTTGTTAATGCATCGTGTTAACATCTGACATATCTCTTAAGTTAAATCTCCACGTCAGAGTTTTCAATATTTATTAGTAGTGTATCATCTTTTTATATATTTAATATATTTCATAGTACTCTTGGTATTAAAATATACTTATGATCAAGTGCTATGAGTTAAATAAACATTTATTAGAAGACGCAGTTAAATTATATAATTATTAAAAAGTGTATGTATAAAACCCTAGAACAACATTAACATAAACAACTATATTTTAAAATTAAATAACTGTGGGAGCTAGTTATATATTATTTCACATTCTCACTATACACCTAGGGGCTATCAAGGTTCTATTCTCTAAGTGGTGAAGTGTACCTGATAGTAACCTGGACGTCAATCTCTACTTTTACGTCAATGCCAAATACTTAAAAACTATTCTCCTTGTCACTTTGGCTGTAAATATGCTAATTATTTGTAAACAAATATCTCCGTCAAGCTTACGATGACATAAGAAAAACACTTCGTAAAATAATCTGATTACATAGGTTCAAGGAGAGGGTAGTTACCGATTATCCAATTACTACTAATATTTTCTACATCACTTAAATACCCAAGAGTGCCATCCACATATGTAATTTAAATTACTGAGAAAGTGATTATCTTAATATATATAATTCTTCTGTACGTGTGTATGTCACTGAACTCCTCCTAAACGGCTGGACCGATTTTGATGACATTTTTTAAATAGCATAGGAATTCAAAATAAATAGTGAATATGTCAGTAGTTTATTCAAGGATTAACAAGAGTGAAACGCTATCCCCTTATATTTTATATATTGTCTATATTTGACCCTACCATCCTACATTTTCACTGGAAATTTTTAGGCTTCTGTTTAAGTGATTTTTTATTACTCAATGTTTTTTAATATTCTGTAATATTTTACCTTACAGATGTTTACTTAAAAAAATTATTTATATATATATATATATATATATCTTGGCCTTGCTACTTATAATTTATATTTCCCTTTCACTGATATCATTCAATGAAAAGTAGGAAGAAGGTATTATATATTTTTCTACATTTGGAATTATTGGTTCTTAATTTTTAACAAGAAAACCTTTAAAATAATCAATTTCCAAAGATGTTTTAGGGAATACCTTCAAAGTTCCATTTACTTCAGGCACAGGTGGGCCTAACACTAAAATAAACACCATATAAACATAAACCTCCCCTGCTAATTTATTTAAGAATATATCCCATATATATGACTGCGAGAGAGCTCCAATATCCTTGCTTGTTAATGCATCGTGTTAACATCTGACATATCTCTTAAGTTAAATCTCCACGTCAGAGTTTTCAATATTTATTACTAGTGTATCATCTTTTTATATATTTACTATATTTCATAGTACTCTTGGTATTAAAATATACTTATGATCAGGTGATATGATTTAAATAAACTTTTATTAGAAGGCGCAGTTAAATTATATAATGATTAAAAAGTGTATGTATAAAACACTAGAACAACATTAATTTAAACAATTATATTTTAAAATTAAATAAATGGGGGAGCTAGTTATATATTTCTTCACATTCTCACTGTACACCTAGAGGCTATCAAGGTACCACAGGGGGCCACTGCCCCCCCTTTGAGTGATACTATTCTCTAAGTGGTGAAGTGTACCTGATAGTAGCGACTAACGTCAATCTCTACTTTTACGTCAATGCCAAATACTTAAAAACTTTTCTCCGTGTCACTTTGGCTGTAAATATGCTAATTATTTGTAAACACATATTTCTGTCAAAGCTTACGATGACATAAGAAAAACACTTCGTAAAATAATCTGATTACATTGGTTCAAGGAGAGGGTAGTTACCGATTATCCAATTACTACCAATATTTTCCACATCACTTAAATACCCAATAGTGCCATTCACATCTGTAATTTAAATTACTGAGTAAAGGATTATCTTCTTAATATATATAATTCTTCTGTACGTGTGTATGTCACTGAACTCCTCTTAAACGGCTGGACCGATTTTGATGAAATTTTTTGTGTGTGTTTGAGTGGGTCCGTGGATGGTTTAGATTCACAATTGGACCCGGTAGGTGGTGCTGCAATCGGGTTCTAGGAATTTTTTGGGGGGGGAATTTTTTTTTAGATTGTTTGCATATCAGAACATGTAACCTTAAAATGTCACCCCCCCCCCTACCTCCACCCCGCAATATTCATAATAATGAATATAATATTAATAATTGACCGTTAAAACCTTCTGAAAAGTTCATGAATAATTGAACTTCTGAGAATAAATGAAAAGATGTTTTATTTTGTATATTGTCTTGACAAACACTGAATTTGTAATATTTGTGAAACTCACTAATTGGAGTTCATTGTGAATTTGTAATTGTGATGATCACATAGTATTTGTTTTATTATCGAAGTCAATTATGCCACCCAAACGAAAAGCCAACGTTCGGGCAGGACAACGTCTGTCGGGTCCGCTAGTGAAGTTATAAAGTTGATTTGTATTCATTTATGATGAAGCTAATCTGGAAACTTCTTTGCAGGGTTTGAAACCAAAGTTCCACCTCTTTCATTATTGGAAATCAAAACATTAGTAGCCTTATTTTTATTTCACATCTGATAGCTGTAGTTTACTTTCACTTGGCCCATTGGAAAGAGAAAGTATTGTTATCGTAAACAAACATATTTGAGATAGTAATTTCTGTTGACATTTAATGAACCCCTGAACCACAAATTTGGTTGGCGCGAAACCGTCGGTCCTTTGTCTGTGAGTTGGCACTTCAGCTCTGAGCCTAAACATTTTACCAATCTGGCTAAAACATGGTTTCTATGGATTTAATAAGGTACCCCAGAGGAGTTTTTGGAATTTGATTACTAGCTATGTTATTAAAGGGTGAAAAATATTAAAAACTTTTTTTTCGAAATCAGCTCTTACTATTTTGATTAAACTTTGTATTTAAGAACAGATTAACACTATACATCAAACTGAGCATTTAAATTTTTTTTTTAAAGAAAATTATCCTGAGTGTACTTTACATAAGTGGATATCTCCAATTTTGATAATAAATCTACAGCTATTTAAGATACGAAATAACTTAACTATGCAAAAGTTGATGTACTATTAAAAAAATTAAACTTCTTTATTTTTTTCTTCATAACTCCAATTAGTATCCAATTTGAGCAAATATAATTTTTAAATGGTTGTCTGACTATTTAGGTGTTAATAGAAATGCTCTTTAGTAAAGAGTGAGATTCGTTTTGACATATTCATAATATCAAGAAATATTGGTGTAATCGTGAAAAGATCGATCAAGGCTTATGATGAGTATGTTTTATGTTAACCTTGATTCAATAAATTATATTTTACAATTATTCTCTATGTCCCCATATTTGTCTGCATGTCCCTGGCCTCTTATCAAAAGGAGTTGGATTAATTTAGTTGATATTTAGATATAGGGCTATATTTTAGGATTTTTTAAATATAGATCATAGCCCTCTAATTAAATGCAGTTTACGGATGAATAATTTTTTTAAATTTTAACATTTTCGCAGCTGGCTCAAACAATTTTGTTTAAAATGCATATACATAGTATTTGTTTGATATGGCAAATAGGATTTTATTACTTGTTTTTGGACATACATTCGATGAAAGTTAGTTTATTAATAGGACATTTTTGAGAATAATAAATATTCCTAATATTGATCTAACGATTTTGTTTAAATTATATATCTAGGGATTGTGTGGTTTACTGATGACTGATTTTTCATCCTCCTTCCCCTGTACCCCCCCTTCCAATTGGGTAGTAGCCAACGCTTGGATCATTTTTAAATATTAATCTTCTGCTTGAGTGAATTGTGTAAAAAATACGTGAAAATTAAGCTAGCTAAAAATAATGCCAACATATTATATGATATTAAATAGTAGGCTAAAATAGTTATTTCTCTATACTTTCCTTTCCACAATATTTGATGTATTTCTTGATGGTTCACGGGCAAGCCATATCATAAATAAATCAAACCTGGACATTTAATATTCAGATGGCATTTTTTTTATTTGTATCAAGCTAGCTATGGCGATACCAAACCAATTATGAGCAATAATAAATTAAAATAAATTAAATATTTGAAACAAGAAAATTATCCAAACCAAAACCTGAGTAAACAAACGAGCGTAGTCCTTTGAGAGGGAAATATTTGTCTGTTCACGGTCATAAATAAGTGATATTAATATAATACACACCATTAAAAAATACCTTTTGTTGAGTAGTTTCACAACTCACCAAAGAGAATAAATGAAATAGTAAGCTCTGGCTTAGAGACATATTAACAAATGAAACCCATAACATTCCTATCATTACTCACGGATATTTTCTTAAGGAGTTGTTTATTTTAATTTTTATGTCACGTATATGTAGTGCTTGTTTTCCACTCAATTTATACCTTTAAAATCTGAAATTTAATGTGTTTATTTATTTTTAAGAATTTTTTCTTATGCCTATGAGATTTTAATAATGTTATACCACACCAAGTAATTTTTATTTCAATTTTTTTTGTTTAGGAGATGTTGATCCTTCACACTTCTTTGACCCATTATATAAAATTTGAATTTTCCCAACTTTAATGGTTCTATAGTTGGGTTACTTGCCTAAATGCCTAATTTGGACTTCATCCAAATCCAAAAAATAGATTTTTCAGTAATTAGAAAAATATTTGAGAGACCATTCCTATTTTATTCCCTAGACTTATATTTTAAAATTTTAACGAAATTATGTCATATGCTATGTGTGAAGCAAGTTTTAACTTTCATCCTTACAGTAGATTCGTATGTTGTATAAGTTGTATCAATTTCAAGTTCATACATTTTTCAGGCTTCAATTTAGAAGAAATATATTCAGACATCATTTGGATATCTGAGCATATCCCCCTAATTACTTGCCAAAGTTTCACTTTCTAGCAGACCATAAAGTTGCTTATTCTATTAGTTAGTGAAATTTAAATAGCCCATTTATTTACACCAATTTTAAAATTTTCAATTATAAGTATTTTTGTTTATCTGGGGATTTATTCCTATATGAATGCAAGTATTTAAATTTTCCGTCAATCCAGGAAGTGTTTTCGTCTATTATTTTTAAAATTCTTAAATTCCTTGTTTTAGAAACATTAACTACCAAATTTAAAATATCTGTTAGGCATTATTATAATTGATTTGAGCTGAGTCCTTTTTCTTTATGTCAGATTTGAATTTTCTACTATAATAATTTACTTTTCTCTACAAGTTTTTGAAATTACTAAACATTCTTCTTATTTTATAAGGCATACTTGTTTAAAATTTAAAATTTTAATATTCTTCTCTTTATTTAGGGTTATTTATCTAAATTTAAGTAAATGTTTCAAAGTTGCTACCATATCCCTATTAAAAGTTTTGGGAAAGAGAGTGTGTGTGTTAGAGAACGTGTAAGATAGAGAGTGAGGGAAATAGAAAGTGAGAGATAGTGTGAGAGTGTATGTGTGAGAGAACCCCCCTTCCAATTGGGTAGTAGCCAACGCTTGGATCATTTTTAAATATTAATCTTCTGCTTGAGTGAATTGTGTAAAAAATACGTGAAAATTAAGCTAGCTAAAAATAATGCCAACATATTATATGATATTAAATAGTAGGCTAAAATAGTTATTTCTCTATACTTTCCTTTCCACAATATTTGATGTATTTCTTGATGGTTCACGGGCAAGCCATATCATAAATAAATCAAACCTGGACATTTAATATTCAGATGGCATTTTTTTTATTTGTATCAAGCTAGCTATGGCGATACCAAACCAATTATGAGCAATAATAAATTAAAATAAATTAAATATTTGAAACAAGAAAATTATCCAAACCAAAACCTGAGTAAACAAACGAGCGTAGTCCTTTGAGAGGGAAATATTTGTCTGTTCACGGTCATAAATAAGTGATATTAATATAATACACACCATTAAAAAATACCTTTTGTTGAGTAGTTTCACAACTCACCAAAGAGAATAAATGAAATAGTAAGCTCTGGCTTAGAGACATATTAACAAATGAAACCCATAACATTCCTATCATTACTCACGGATATTTTCTTAAGGAGTTGTTTATTTTAATTTTTATGTCACGTATATGTAGTGCTTGTTTTCCACTCAATTTATACCTTTAAAATCTGAAATTTAATGTGTTTATTTATTTTTAAGAATTTTTTCTTATGCCTATGAGATTTTAATAATGTTATACCACACCAAGTAATTTTTATTTCAATTTTTTTTGTTTAGGAGATGTTGATCCTTCACACTTCTTTGACCCATTATATAAAATTTGAATTTTCCCAACTTTAATGGTTCTATAGTTGGGTTACTTGCCTAAATGCCTAATTTGGACTTCATCCAAATCCAAAAAATAGATTTTTCAGTAATTAGAAAAATATTTGAGAGACCATTCCTATTTTATTCCCTAGACTTATATTTTAAAATTTTAACGAAATTATGTCATATGCTATGTGTGAAGCAAGTTTTAACTTTCATCCTTACAGTAGATTCGTATGTTGTATAAGTTGTATCAATTTCAAGTTCATACATTTTTCAGGCTTCAATTTAGAAGAAATATATTCAGACATCATTTGGATATCTGAGCATATCCCCCTAATTACTTGCCAAAGTTTCACTTTCTAGCAGACCATAAAGTTGCTTATTCTATTAGTTAGTGAAATTTAAATAGCCCATTTATTTACACCAATTTTAAAATTTTCAATTATAAGTATTTTTGTTTATCTGGGGATTTATTCCTATATGAATGCAAGTATTTAAATTTTCCGTCAATCCAGGAAGTGTTTTCGTCTATTATTTTTAAAATTCTTAAATTCCTTGTTTTAGAAACATTAACTACCAAATTTAAAATATCTGTTAGGCATTATTATAATTGATTTGAGCTGAGTCCTTTTTCTTTATGTCAGATTTGAATTTTCTACTATAATAATTTACTTTTCTCTACAAGTTTTTGAAATTACTAAACATTCTTCTTATTTTATAAGGCATACTTGTTTAAAATTTAAAATTTTAATATTCTTCTCTTTATTTAGGGTTATTTATCTAAATTTAAGTAAATGTTTCAAAGTTGCTACCATATCCCTATTAAAAGTTTTGGGAAAGAGAGTGTGTGTGTTAGAGAACGTGTAAGATAGAGAGTGAGGGAAATAGAAAGTGAGAGATAGTGTGAGAGTGTATGTGTGAGAGAAAAAGTGTACGATAGAGAGGGTGTGAAATGGAACGTAAGAGATAGTGTGAGAGTGTGAATGAGAATTAAAATGAGAGAGCGTGTGTGAGAGCGTTTGGAATCATAGTGCATGTGCATGTGTGTGAGAGAGTAAAAGAGAGAGAAAGTTTAAAACAAAGAGAGTGTAAAGAGGAAATTAGAGGAGTGCATGAGGGTGTGTATTTGAGAAAGAGTATATGAGAGAGAGTTTGTAGTGTGTATTTGAAACAAAGTGTGTTTTATTGTGTGTGTGAAAGAGTGATTATGAAATAGTGTGTGTGTGTGTGAAATACAATTTATGTGAAATAATGTATGGAAACTATTGTGTGGTAGAGAGTGTTTGTAAAATATTTTGTTAGCGTTTGTGTGAAAAAGATCGTGTGTGAAAAAGTGTGTTTGTAAGAGAGACATAATTTGTGAAAAAGAGTGTGAGAAAGAATGTTTTAAGAAATGATCGTGAATGAAATTGTGAGAAATACTATTCGAGAGGGATTGTGAAAGTGAGATTGTGTGTGAGAGAGTATGAGAGTGTGAGAATGTGTATGAGAGAGTGTTTTTTAAAGATTGTGTGTGTGATAATGTTTGTGTCTTTGTGAAAGTGTTTGTGGGAAAATAAGCGGCAGAGTATTAGATAGAGTGTGTGAAAGAGATTGTGTGAGATTTAATTTAAGTGAAAAATAATGTTTGTGAAATAAAGTGTGTATGAAATAGAGTGTGTGTGAAATAGAGTTTGTGTGAAAGAATGTGTGTTAAAGAGAGTTTGTGTGATTTATAATGTGTGTGAAATAGTGTGTAAAATAGAAACAATTGTGAGATAGAGTGTGAGAGGTTGTGTTAAAAAAGTGTGTTTGAGAGAAACAATGTGTAAGAAAGAGATTGTGCGATAGATAAAGTGTGTGATAGTGTACGTGAGACAATATGTGTTTGTGTGTGTATGTGTATGAAAGAAAGATAAAGTTTGAGAAAGATTTTATGAAATAGAGAAAGAAATTGTGAGAGAATGTGAGATAAAAAGGATGGAGATAGAGAGTAGGTATTAGAGGGATAATGTTTGAGAAAGAGTATGGGAAAGAGAGTCTGTTAGAAAGAGCCTGTGAAAGAGAGTAGATGTGTGAGACAGAGTGAAAGAGAAAGTATGTATGTGGAGGAGAGATTTTTTGAGGGAGAGTGGGTCTGTGAGGAAAATAGACGGGGTGTACAAAGTATTATTTGAAATATCATCCATTCAAAATAAGCGGTATTTTGGAAACATAGTTTAACTTATTGGTATTGAGATAAGATTTCAAAAAATGAACATCAAAACCTATACTAAAACCAAAAGATAGATGGGATGTATACAATATATTTTTTTGAAATATTGTCAAAATAAATTCAAAATTAAATGGTAGTTAGGAAACATAATTAAATTTATTAGTATCGTGATACTATTTGACTATTTGAAAAATGAGTATAAAAACAAATAATTGAACAATTAAAATGGCGATCCAAATACATTTCTAAATCAAATTTTCAATTATAAATAAATCAAGGAATATTTAAACATTATTTAATAGTTTTTACTTTATAATAAATGAGTGAAACAAAACTTTTATTGAAAATATTTCAGCGAAATTATGAGCTATAGTCAATATTGTTGTTTAAATGAGAAATAACTATAATATATTCCCATAATAATAAGTACTCCCCAGTCTAGGAAATTAGTTCACTCAATTAAAAATTGTAGGTAAATTATTTTGCTAGGAGCAGGTCTTATAATGATTATTTTGTGATAAGAGGTAAATATTTATAAATAAAGAATAAAAGTATCAAAGCAAGCAAATTTATATATTTATTACCTATTATATGTTTAGTATGGTTATATTTTTGTTACAATTTTTATATATTTGCTGCACCGTAACCAGAAGTAAGACTTAAGTTTTTAATCTAAACCAAAGAGAAAATTTTATTTACATAGTGTGTTATTATTTTATTCAAGGAGTAATATTTTATTTACAGGTATAAAACCATGCACAAATGAGGGTTTCCATAGTGATGCAAACAAATAATGAAAATCTGAAAATTCTTTATGAAAATAGATTTTTTTTGAAAATACTATTTTTGCCGACACCCTGGACACTTAAACTTAAAATGAGAGTTCATTTCTATTAATTTGTTTAGCCATTTATTTATAATTTTTACAACCAGAAGCGTGCTTATCAAATTAAATATAAATATAAGAAGAATATATTAAAGTTATTTAGTTTAAAATTAAATGCATGTTAAATACCGGCTCAACAATTAGTAAATTCAATCAGTTCCGACCACTATCAAAATCAAATTCTTTTGTTTAAATTAAAAATGTAAACAGTTTGATAATAATATATAAGAGAGTAATATTAATTATTGTATTATTACTAATATTTAGCTACAAAATAATTTTAAAATAAAATTAATTAAATATATTAGAGTCTAAAATTATATATAATATTTCATAACAAAAGGTTTTCCAGCTCTTAGCAATTTAATGGCCGTAGAACAAGTACTTTACCACTATTATTATTGCTATATACTTCACGACTTACATCCCTTACAGAATATATGTATATTTACACTAATCCGTCTGGGTTGAGAAGGTAGAACAAGACAAAATGAGGAAATAATACCTTTAGCCCTTCACAACGCTGTCTACTAGCTGCTGAGAAAGTGGCGTATAGGAGTACTGTCATTGCTGTCCTCTTTTCCATAACCCAGGTAAGAAAAATATCAGAATACAAAGAAAAGGTTGTTTCGGTTAATCATAAGAAGAGATTATAATAGGGTTTTATGATTATATACAATTAGCAGACATCCTAAAAATGAGTATATTTATAAAATTTATAAATGAAAATTACCAAAATGTTGGTAAACAGTGATGTTTTACAGTTACAGTTACAGTTTTACATTTTCAAAAACTAATAGAATAAACTTCACGGTGTGGCAAAAGACTAGAATTCTGATGAAAATTTAAGGGACTACTTAAAATTACCAAAACATTCTGATTAATTAAATTTTATATTGAACCATGTTGTATAGGAGAAATTGGGAGTAATAAAATAAAAATCCTCTTAGGTGCGATAAAATAATTAATATTTTTGTGAAGGTATAAGGAACGACCACTCAAGATATCCAAATAATTATTAAAATATGACATTTAAAATATGGGTTTAAAAAAATGGCTGGTTGTGAGTTGTGTGTAAGGGGCAGAAAGTGGATTACTTCAAATATATTTTAATGTTTATTTTTGCAACTTTACTTACTACTCATTATGTTTATTTGGGTTAGTTCCAATATTAATATATCCAATTACTTTTCTCGTTGGTATAAATACTAGTATACGTTTAGTAAGTTTAGGGACAACTACGAATATATATATATTAGTTTCAATGATTAGTTTAAAATTTAAATTGATTAAAATGGCGTCAGGATGAATGATATAGCTAGATTTATTTTAAATACCTTAGAATAATAAAATATTACAGACATGTAGAAGGAAATCTAATAATATCTAAATTAAAGTAAGAACTAAATATTATCTGAGTAAGTTGTAAATTAACTGTTCGGGGTAGCGGAAATTTACAAAAATAACAGAAAATAATATTTATAAGTGATAAAAAAGTGAAATTTCACAAAGAGTTAAAGAAACCAGTCCAAATAACAACACAGTTCAAACCATTTAAATTGTTAAATTCAATTACAATAAATAGAAGGAATTTATAATATATGATAAAGAAATTATATAAGGGTTGAATAAATAGGTACAGATCAATTTTTGAAATAATTCTTAAAATTAAATCTTCTTATCGGCAATTATAAACATGTTGAGGGAGGAACCATACGGGAAGAAAAGGATATAATTTTCAAGAATAATATAAAATACAAATTCTTTATTTCTAGAAAACATAAATTTGACTAGAAGTTAAAAGTACAACTCCAAATAGTGGTTTTTTTTGAATATTTTAAATTTAAATTATGCCATAGGATTGATAAAATAAGCATTTATAGATTAAATTTTAATTTATAATTTGCAAGGAATGAAGAGCTATCACTTCATATAGCAAGTAAATATTAATCTTTTGTTTCTTATAAGAGGGTAATGGTAAAGTAGAAGTCTTATTGATATTGCAAGGATGAATAAAATTTTCATCTGTGTATAAGGACTCCATCAAAATAGTGTACATTGTACAGGTCAAAAAAATTCTTAAATTTCAAAATAGCTGATTGGAAAACAGAGGTGGAAACGGATAGGTTTTTCTCAAATTAGCCACATCTATTATAATAAAGATTTTGGGTGTTTATAAATATGAATTTGGCATTTGAGTAAATTAAACCTAGCTGGATAATCAAGTTGTATATGAACATAAGAAATTTCTAAATTAAACCCGATAAATAGACATCCATTAACATTTCAGGTTAGTTCTTTTTACGGTCGTAATACTTAAACTTTAATGTCCAAAAAGTTAAAAAAATTCATATAATTGCGTATAGATTGAAAGTTATTGATTTTATAAAAATATGTTTCAGGTAAAATATTTGTATTATAAATATATATACATATTTGTAATGCTAAGTAATTTCATATCTAAAATAGTTTCGGAGCTATTATAAAAAATGTTAATTAACGCTTCAGACCGGAGCTCTTAAAGCCATTTTGCCGAAATATTGAGGGTAGCCATTTTGTTTGGAATATTTATCAATGTTCATAAATGAAATTTAATCAAAATCGTTAGAGCCGATTTTGAGAAAATCGACTTTTTCTCTTTTTTCAATTCAGTAAACTACCATTAATTTTGGGGGTAGATATCCAATTCCAAAAATACCTCGGGGCAACCCTGTGAAAACCCTAGATATCAAGTTTCAGCTCAATCGGTAAAATAGTTTAGGCTCTAGTTGGAGGTACAGACAGACAGACAAACAGACAGACAGACGGAAATTCAAAAACCACTTTTTCGGATTCAGGGAGTCATGAAACGTCAAGATTCATCAAAATCTCGAGCTCGATTTTTTTGACGATCACACTACTTTCTCTACCTGTAAGACAAAGAGAAAGTAAAAATCGTGTTTATATTTTATCTAAGTTGATGTACTGATATTTATGTACATTATTAATTTTTAGATGAATTTAAAATCTTAAATAAAATAAATTATTTTAAATAATTTTACCAATAAATACCATAAACAATAGCTCCGGCTATTAATTCTTAATTTTTTTTATACATTTTGTTGTTGTAAACATGCGTATTAATCCTATAGACACGTAGTAAATAATGAGTTCATGTTTGATAAGCTCAGGATAGTGATCAATTTTATACACTATATTTCTATATTATATAATTGTTCTATATTAAATTTAGAAATATGATTAAATATTTTTAATAACCAAAATATAGACATTCTTCTTTACTTTTTCTATCAACCGGAATTGTATAGGTTCACTGGTCTACTCTCTTTAGTACATAGTTTGTAGTGAACATTTTAGATAAATAAATAATTAATAAATCAGTGATTCAATTATGTTGTTACATTAGACTAGAATTTAGATGAATCAATATTATTGATGATATTTAAATGAATTTATTATATGGCTTCTCATTAAATAATTCAATTATTCATACTTCATATTTTTAATTTGAATGTATTATAATTTCATAATTAGTTAAGATTTAATATCAAAATAATAAAAAATGATTTAAGACCTTATAATAAAAAAGTATTTTTATTTGATTTCTAAAATTTCAAACAGTAGTTTTCTTATTTAAAATTACTGATTTTAATATAAAAATCTTTTTTCTCAACAGATACTAAATACACTAAATACACAAGGACAAACTACAGCCGGAATGAAAGCAGCGTTTCAAGGGATGTAACTGATATTATATCCCAAATTAATACAATTGTTTCGGATCTCCAATCGCTGATATCAACCCCCGTCAGCAGTGACCTGAACGAGGTTGACGGTACCCTCAATGAGACCCTTTCTGAAGTTTCAGAACTCCTGACAGGATTGGGCACGCTTGAAAATAACCCAAGTGATAGTTTAAGAGGCGAACTAGACCAGACTCTCCAAGGGATCATTACCCAGCTTCAGGATCTCTTAGCGCAGACAGTCAGCGGAACTAATACCGATCTTAGACAAGCTAACGAGCAACTCAACGGCATATTAGCAGATTTAGATCCTCTATTGAATAGCTTAGACCCTTTAATCACTCCTATACTTAACGAAGTTGATTCAATAGTCAAATCATTGGGTCTATTATTTCCAAACGAAATTTCGTGCACTGTCTTAAGGATACTGTGTATTCGATGGTTTAATCTGTAGTAGACTCTTTTCACTATTTGTTTAAAAAAGTTTAATCTTATATATTTTATATATAAGAAGTGTTAAATAAAACCAAACATATATATAAGATATCTTCACTAAATATACCATTTCTAAGAAAATAGAATTGAAGTACATAATAAAATATCGTTTTTATATTTAATCTAGGTTTATATACAAAAATGTGCATACATAATTAATTTTTAAATGAATTAAGAAGCTTTAATTAAATAAATTATATTAAATAATTATACCATTATTTTTCCAAATATGTGAATGTTAACCAACCAAAATTAAATAAAATCAACATTTAAGAAATCTAAAAAAATACTCCTTTAAAATATTCGTATTATAACAAATGTTCACTACGATAGCAAAACATCTAATCTTATGAATATGAAAATTTCTTATCATTGTTATTAACTGGCTACTTATAATCACCATCTAATGAACTGTGAAAATTTGTATTCACTCTGGTGTATTTCCTTGACAGGAAATTATTTTATTATAGATGTACTAAATACTAAGCTAAATTCATTTTAGAATTAAGTATTAAAATAACCCATTTTGGCAAGGCTTAACCTTCAGTTTTAAATGATTAAACTTATATTAAATTAAATCACCAAACCGGTTTTCTGCATGTAAATAACACCAACCAGGGAATAAACTAGTCCACTTCATTATTAGGGAAACTATTTTAGCAACCAAATTCATGAATAAACCATTTCATGCATTCTACAGCACAAGTGTCACACACAATTTATGGACTGAATGAACCCATGTAAGAGACAAATGGAAAGGCAGTTAACGCAATGGTTGGAAATTTGATTAGATTTTTAAATGCATGATCTAACTTTTGGTTTGTAAAATATGCATATAATAATTAGTTTAGCCACAATAATTGATTGATTACAAATCTTTATTAATAAATTAAGCTTAATTTTATTTATCTTTTTTTAATGAATACTGCATAATATATATTACATAAAGGTGAGTAAAAAGTTATACATATTTCCCTCAATTGCTCAAACTTATACACCTTGAAGCTGTATTTTTAGAATATATAATCTTTTTAAATAAAATCTATTTTAGCCTGGGTAAGTAGAATAAATATAAAGAAGTTTATTACTTCATATTTAAAGTAATCAAAATATTTACCTGAGGTAAGCATGAAATGATTTGTGGAGCTACCACTGGGAACGACATGTACAGCCATTAGTGTGTAATAAAATAACAAAGTTAATCCATTCCAACGCACTCACTTCATCTGATCAACATTAAGTAAATACTTGATTAAACTTTAATAAATAATTATTTAAATATGTAATTATATTCCACGAGTAAATAATCTCAAGTAACTTTCATTTTATTATGGTTAAAAGTAATCTTCAAGACCTAGCTTTAATGATTTAAAATATTGTACGGCATCATTATTAATTATTTGATAAAAAAATCAAATTGAATCAGATAAAAGAAGAAATGACATACTGTGATCTATAGTATATTCAATTGTATATCAACATTTAGATCAAACAATACAAAATGAAATTTAATATGAAGATAATTTTCAAATAATAATCAGACTTAAAAAAATATATACAAGGAGAATTTAAAAAAATAAGATATTTGAAATTCCTTAAAATTGAAGATAATCCAAACAATCTCATTTTTATTCATTAGATGAATGTTTGTAGTATTATAATTTCTTAAGAATATTGAAACAATTAAATATTGAAAGGGAGGTAGAAAACCACTTTAATTAGCCATATAAATATAAAATACTAAATGAAGAATTAGAGAAATATGATAACATTAAAATATTAAAAGGAAGAGAGAAAAATACGATAAGTTTTAAATTCATAGTGAAAGTTAGAGAAACAGATTTCTTTTTTATAAGAAAAATAGAAAAAACACCGTTTCAATATAGAATAAATTTGAAGTGATTCTGTCACTTAAGAGATTAAAAATCAAATTTATACAATACTGAATATCAACAATATAAAGGTTGCACACTAAATATTTTGGAGGTCTTGTATGGAGAGAAAATAAACATATATGTTTGGCAGAAAATTTTATTTAGTCATTCAGTAAGATCAACATTTCCAGATGTATGATAAATAATAAAAGTGGATATTTATAGATACCAATTACTATAATTATGGTGAACAGTATGGTAGGTGTTTTTACGTTTTCAACAACTAATTGAATCAACTTCCAGGTATGGTAGAAGACTAGAATTTTGATGAGAATTCAAAGGACAACTTAAGATTAAAAAAAATAGTCTGAATAATTTCATTATAAATTGGACCATGTTGTATAGGAAAAACGGGAAATTATGAAATTAAAAAAACCCATTTTAGGTTTGATTAAAAAATTAATATTGTTGTGAAGATATCTGGAAAGACCACTTAAGATATCCGAATAAAAATAAAAATATGAAATTATGTATTTTGTTTAAATAAATGGCTGGGTGTGAAATGTGTGTAGGGGTCTGAAAGTGGACTATTCAAATATTTTTAATGTTTTTTTTGCAACTTTTCTTACTACTCATTCTGTCTAATCACACCAATTCCAATATAATATAGTCAATTATTTTTCTCTGTGGCTTAATACTAATATTTCGTTTAGCAGGTTTAGGGGAAACTCCAAATATAATTATTAGCTTAAATAATTAGTCTTAAATTTAAATTGACTAAAATGGTAGAGGGTGAATGCTATAGCTGTATTTATTTAAAATACCTTAGAATCCTAAAATGTAACAGACATGTGGAAGGAAATATACTAATATCTGAATTAAAATTAGAATTAAAAAAATCTTTGAGTAAGTTGTAAATAAACGGTTTAGGATGGCAGATATTTACAAAAATAACTGAAAATATTATTTACCAGTGTTTAAAAATTTGGAATTTGACAAGAAGTTAAAGATACCAGTCCAAATATCAATAGATTCTAAACTATTTAATTCATTAAATTCAATTACAGGAAAAAGGAAGATTATATTAAACACTTTAAAAAAAATTAAATTGGTGTGAAACGAATAGGTACAGTTCAATTATTGGAAATCTTTATTAAAATTAAATTTTCTCAACGGCAATTAGAAAAATGTTGAGGGAGGACGAGAAGAAAAAAATTCTAAGATTAATATAAAATAATACTTCTCTAATTTCTAGAAAAAATAAATTTGACCAGCATGTATAGGAACAATTCCAAATAACGAATTTTTTTAAAAATTTTTATTTAAATTATGCCATAGGTTGGATAAAATAATCATTTACAGATTAAATATTAATTTATAATTAGTCAGGAATAAAGCGCGATCACTTAATATAGCAGAGTAAATATTAATAATTTGTTTCTTATAAGAAGGATATGGTTTAGTTAGGTCTTTTTGATAGTGTAAAGATATAGAATTTTTTCATTTGGGAATAAGGAATCCCTCAAAATAATATACACTGTACAGGTCAAAAATACTTATATTTCAATATGGTTGAGTGTAAAACAGAGGAGTAATTGGATATGTTCTTTTCAAAATAGCCACAACTATATAAATGATTTCAGGTGTTTATAAAATGAAATTTATCATTTGAGTGAATTAAACCTAGCTTAGTAACCAAATTACGTATGAACATAAGGAACTTCTAAATTAAAGGCCGATAAATGGAAGACCATAAATTTGTAGTACACAACTAATATATATAACTAAATTCAATGTGGCTAAAATTTGGAATTAGATACACACAAATAAACGAGTAGATTTTTTCAAATAACTTTTAAATATCATAAGAGGAATGTAGGAAATGAAAAAGAATGTTAGGAATATAACAATTCTTAAAAAGATTTAGAAAATATTGTTTTGTGTATTCTAGAAAATTTAAATCCACTGTGTTGGTAAAAAGACAAATCGCAATAAAAAGAAAACTAGAAATTTAGAATCTCTAAATCATGTTCCGTGTTATTTGGAAGCTAATATTTCTATAACTGATATAAACAAAATCTTTTTCAGCATGGTGGAAACTAAGATTTAACAGGTTAAACGTAGATGACTAAATCAAACTACTCAAAAACTAAAATCTCTTTACATTAAAGTAATTCTTAAATGAATACATTGATGTAAAATCGAAGCAAACATTATCGTT